>CAUYPK010165561.1:0-17203 GCA_963574355.1 Loris lydekkerianus | reverse complement strand
GATGTTACTGACAGAACAGAATAGAACAACTTTGCAGGAATTTGTTTCTGTCCCTGTTAAATTCCCCTATAAAAGAGAAGCTGTTTTGAGTTCCCAGAGCCTGCACCTCAGGCCCTGTCTTTGCTCCTGCAGGTTTGTATTTGGTTACCTGTCAGTTCCAGCCTCCTGTCTTCCTTTGTCTATAGGCTGACGATCCCTGAGGGCCGGGTGTGTCTTAGGCTCAGTAAAGTGGTCCTCTGGGTCAGCCCCGCCCCGGGAATTTCACTGCTCTGCGCATGCATTTTCTAGTCCTCGCGCTCCACCCAGGCAAGCCCTTTACTCACGGGGCCTGCATTTCTGGCCCAGATCTGCTCCACGGTGGTTGCCACCTGAGAAGATGCCTGGCCTCCTCTGATTGCCCAGGGAGACAGGCGGTGTGGCTTCACATCGGGAGTGAGCCCTATTGTTGCCAAAAAACGGCTGCTGCTCTGCGCCTTGGGGCACTGCCGCTCAGGTATGGTTCCCTCTCAACCGACCATCCTCTCCTCACTCCAGTGCTGCAGAATCAGCACTGACCATCTGCAGTCTAGGCCCGGTCCACACCCCTCGAGAAATCACCCAAGAATCTGGACTCCTGGGGGACAGGCCTCCACACCTCAGAGTGAGAGTGGAGGGGAGTGCTGGGAGCTCAGAATTGCAGGTAGACAATATATACAGTTTTATACAGTTTTATGCCTGGCAGGAGAATGCCATGACATCCTAGTAGGGGAGGTAGGTCCAGTTTTTAGAGGATCTCTCCCATGAAGTGTAGTGGGAGGACCTTTGAACTCTGCTCATTTGTTTGAGGAGCACTCCGATCTGATCTCATGGGGGAAGGGACCCCCATCCACTTGGTGATGGATTTTGTACGTTTTGTTTGTATCCTTGGGGTTGCAGCTTGCCTCAGCGGGGTTGATGTGCATTCTTCAAATTTCTCTCTTGGTACAGCTCTAATCCACCAGGTTACTTGCTAAATTTCTGTCCTTTAACTCTCCTTCTGGATGGGAGCCTCTGTGGAAAGCTGGCTTCAGTCAGCCATACTGTCTCCGTCCCTACACAGGAATTGTATTAAAGGGTCGCGGTATTAGAAAGGTTGAGAACCACTGCTTTAAAGTATTGTGGGGGAATGAATGTTTTTGGTTACATGAATCATCTTTGTAATGTTTGAGTCATGGTTGTAAATGTGCCTGTCACCCAGACAGTGTTCGTTGCACCTGTTTTGTGTAGATGTCTAAATGCAATGGCATCTCCTGCACACAAACCCTGGAGCTAGACATTGTGGACACTATTATAATTATGAAGTATTACCCCGAGGCCTGGTTAATTGGCTCTTAGCACTACAGATTTGACCACATTTACATGGTTATTATCCTACAGCGACACTCCCAGAGGGCCACAAAGATAAGCAGATCAGAACGTTTACTACAGCATTATTTACAATCCCAAGGAACTGGAAACAGTCCAAATTAGGAAGCACATGGGTTAAATAAACTACAGTGCCATTGAACACTGCCGGTAAAGCAAGAATATGTTAGACCCATGTTTTCTGCATGGAACAAGTTTTATTGTTGAAGGGATAAATGCAAGGTTCAGAGGTGTCCTACAAAGACTCAGCCACCTAAGACGTAAGTCCACATGCACAAAAAATGTTTACAAGGATACAAGAGGCACCATTCACTGGGGAGGCATTTCCCTTCTGCTGCAGCGCCTTCCGTTTACAATGTTTGACAAAGTAGTTTTCCATTTGGAGCATGGACTAACTTTATCACAGATGAAAGTTAACACTCAGGCAGGGACATGAGGAAGCTCTCTGGGGCAAAAGTGGCCTCCTGTGCTCGGCAGGGCTTGGGCTGCACGGGGGCACTGTCTGTCAGGGTATCACAGGGAGCACCTGGATGCCTGCATCTTAGTACACGCAGGTTTCTCTCCAAAAGAAATAAAACTATGAGCAAATACTGAATTCCAGTTAGTAATATTTGCATCAGAAATAAGCTGAATGCGTGGATAGATAGAGGGACAGAGAGATGGCCATGTGATAACGAGTCCAATAGAACATTAATCACAGAATTTTGGTAGTTTTCACCAAAATTCTGCCAATTGCATGATTGAAATTGTTCATAATGAAGTGTTGGGAAAGGACAGGATCCAAAATTGCATGTTCAAATATATTAACATTTAAGGTACATATATAAAACTACTTTTACACAACTGCAATTGGGCACGTTTTTCTGAAATTGTACTAATAGCACCACCTTGCTTTATAACAATGCATGCAGACTGAAACGACAACTTACATCGTCACCCCCAAGGCAAAGAGCTTCTCATACTCTGTCCTGGAGGAGTAGTTGGGGATGACCTGGAAAAGAAGGACGGGGGCAGGCAACAGGCGAGGGCCCTCCTCCCTTCCCCCACAGCTCCCCAAAGGCTGGCCAGTACCATGCCAGCGGCCTGTGGACCCACCATCCCATTGGTGATGACCAGCCGTGGGGCATTGGGGCTGCTGGGGAAGAGGCCCAGTGGGTGCCCGCTGTACATGACCAGTGTCTGCTCCTCTGTCATCTTCGACAAGTAGGACATGGTCAGCCAGAACTGGAGGGACAGTACAGTGTGGCAGCTCTGTCAGTGGACATGGTGCTCCACCTTGGGCCCCCAAGCCACTGCCCAGGCCCAGAAAGCTCCTGTAGACCTCAGCTGGCCCCCAGGTCTCCACTATGCCCTAGGGCTCTTGGTACAGCCAGAAGCACCCCCTACCCCTGCAGCCTGCAACATCCCCAAGTCATTGCAATGCTAGAGCCGCAGGAGCCAGTGAGGCAGACACCTGAGTTCCAACCCATGGGTTTGTAAGTCACTGCAAGACCAGAGGATGAAATGAGGGGCATGGGGCTGGTGGGACGCAGGCATGGCACATGGCCCCCGTACCTGAGCCCAGTTGCTGAACACCTGCCCATTTCCTCCATAGGTCACCAGCTCCTGGGGAAACTGGAGAAGGCATAGTGTCACCTGAGATAAGGGCCTGGGAGGGGTCCCTAGAGCTGCAGGCAGGGAGGAGAAGGTCAGCACCACCCCCGGCTGGGCCCAGTGGGGCAAGGAATTTAGGGACAAAGTAGAGGCAAGGGGAGGAGTCAGAAGGGGGAGGCCCTGGGACAGCTGGGCTGCAAGAATGCTGGCCCTGCCTGTGACTAAGCGGAGGGCTCACCTTGAGGTCTGGGGTCAAAGGCCTGAGAGGGGGTGAGGACGTTCTCTCCTACCATGTGAAGTGGTCAAATTCTAGCAACATATGGTCCCAAGGAACTCAGGGACCTCCCCTCCACCAAGGCTACTCTTTCTGAGATACAGGTGATTGACGGCTGTCACAGGATGCCCAGATGGGCACTACGGCTAGGCCCATGCCACCCAATACACTGGCCACAGGCTTATGGGCAGGCTCCATGTGTGATGTATTTCAGACTCAGTGTGAAAAACGGTGAGATATCTCACAAATAGTATTCATATTGATCACATGTTATATATCCAAAATAATATATCACACGTGATCAATATGAATATATCAATAATATGTCAATATATCCTAATAGATCCAAAATAATACATCAGTATTTTGGATCTATTAGGATAAATGAAACACAGTATTGAATTTCCTTTTATTTTTTCACATGGCTATCAGGAAACCTAATTCCACTGTAATGATGCTGATGTCCTGGTTCTGAAGTTGGACTCTGGTCTCAGAAGATGTAACCCATCGGGGAGCTGAGAGGGGGCATAGAGACCCATGGAGACCTCTCTGCACTAGCTTTGCAACCTCCTGTGAATCTATAAGTATTTCCAAGTTAAAAGTTTAAAACCACAACATATGTGTCTCATGTTCCATATCTATCGCACAGTGCTCTGCCTCTGTTCCCCTGGTTGTTACCTGGGCCACTGCAGGGTCTAGGTTGTTCATGATCATGTGCATGATGGCAGCAGCAGCTCTCACCCGGCAGGGGTACTGCTCGATTGGGTAGGCCCTGCGAAGGGAAGCCCAGCACCAGGGTGACAACAGCAAGTCCACAGGCTCCCCACCCTGCCACAGCCTGGCCCCTGACCACACAGGTATGGGCAGGCTGTGCGGGGAGCTCACACTGGGACGCTGTGGAGCCCTGACCTCTGACCACACAGGTATGGGCAGGCTGTGCGGGGAGCTCACACTGGGGCGCTGTGGAGCCCTGACCTCTCAACACACAGGTATGGGCAGGCTGTGTGGGGAGCTCACACTGGGGTGCTGTGGAGCCCTCTCTGGGCCCAGGTTATTTGAGCCTCACACTTCCCAACCACCCCTCTCCCCCCGGGCAGGCTCCCCCTGGGCAGATGATGACTACAAAGCAGAGTGATGCCTGCTTTCCAGAAGCCTCACCCTCTGGGCAGAGTCTACTCATCTGTTCTTTCATTCACTTGACAAACTCTCCTGGGCACCAATTCTACAGCAGGTGCCAGGCAAGGAGACACCTGTGGGAATGAGGGACAGGGTTGCTGCTTTACTGCACCAACATGCCCTGGGATGATTCAAGGTAAGTCTGGCCCCCTGGCACATTCTACAACAGTGGCTCTTAAAGCAGCAGCTCTGGGCAACCTTAGAAATGCAGATTCCCCAGTCCTACCCCATAACTGCTGGGCCAGAGGTGAGGCCAAGCACCCCACAGCAGTGCTGTGCACATCACAGCTTGAGACCCCCATGGAGAGCGGGAGGGATGAGGCCTCACTGCCAGGCCTCCCTGCAGCCTTCCCCACCCTCTCCAGAACAAGACATGGTGCTCAGACAGGGGTTTGGTATGCAATTTGGCTCTGGAACTGTATACTGCCCAGGATATATGGGTCAGGCCAGAGGGACCATCTGAGATGTTCTCCATCTTCTAACCAGTCTCAAGACCACAACAGAGAGGGATCCACAGCCCTTGGCTCCAGGTGCCCACATATAACACCCACAAACTCAGCATGGCCATCTCCCAGCCTCCCAGGGTGGACAGCCTGGGCCCCGCCACAGCCCCACTGCTGACTCTTTGAGGTTCCTGACCTGCACACAGGCCCTCTCAGGAGCTTCCTCCCTCTCAGCCCATGGCACTGTGCCCAGCAGCACTCACCTCATTTCAAAGCTGGGGCAGAATCGGTACATGTAAATGTGCCCATGTAGTTGCAGCTCCTGGGCAAACTCAGGGGCTAGCAGCTCCTGGATGTCCGGGGGGAAGTAGCGCAGAGCGTTCCTCAGGGCCAGCTGGGGGAGAGAGGGCAGGCGCTGAGCTCCAGGCCAAGCACCTCCTCCCTTCTGCCATGCTCAGAAGCCTGCTGCTCCACACAGAGACTGCCTGGCTCTCACCACAGGCCCTCCTACAGGAAGCTTTCCCTGATTGTCCCCTCTCCCCCCTTCACGAAGGCACACCCAGTGGGGGATGGAGCGGCACCCAGAGTGGAGGCCAGCTGCGCTCTCTGCTCTCTGGGCAGCCTCAGGCACAACAACTGCACACCTGCTGCGCAGAGCACAGCCAGCAGACCGGGGGCTGGGGAGAGCCCAGGGCCAGGGCCAGGCAGCAGGGTAAAGGACAGCCATGAGGGCTCCATCCCCCACTAGGGAAAGCAGCCCCACATGCCCTACAGTCACTGTCTTCTGAGGCTCCACACGCTCCAGTCCTGCCTCAGGCCTTTGCTCTCACCCTTCCCGCCACCTGTGCCCCCTCCACGACCCTAACTTCTCTTGGAGGCCCCTGTCTCATTTGGGCCTCAGCCTAGGTGCCCCTCCTTGGAGGCCTGCCCTGACTTCCCCTCTCTCTCCACCTTCATTTCCTTCCAGAGATTTTCATAGCTGGTGTGATATTTCCTTGCTCACGGCCTGTCATGCCAAGCCCCGGGAGGGCCGGAGGCCCTGGGTGGCAATGAATGGGGTGGACATGTGACCCAAGGTGGTGCTCAGGTGTCTGGGTGGGTGTTGAGGCCGTTTATTCAACCAGCAAGCCCTGGCTAATAAGCCACTCTGAGGGTGAGGGGTCAAAAGGGGCCGCGTGCAGTGAATGTGCCCACTCACTCCACAAACACACACTGAGGTGTGCTGGGGTGCAGCGAGGAGGAGACACAGGCAGGAGGAAGGCAGGATAGGAAGGCAGGAGGTGACAGGAGGATAAGGGCCCAAGACAGGGCCCTGAGAGGTACGGGGGGGCTGAGATGCCAGTGAGACAGAGAGGCAGGAGCCCAGCTGGGAGCAGGTTACCCTGGAGCCAGGAGCAGAGGGCTGGGTAAAGAGGGAAAGAGCCAGAGGGCTAAGGCCTCCTGGAGCTGAGTGACAGGTGGGCACACAGGGACCCCGGGAGCAGGGCAGGGTGGGAGGAGAGTACGTAAGAGGAGAGATTCATGGGGATGGGGTGCAGGCAGGAATCTTGGGGAGACTTGAAAAGGGCTTCAGAGCCACCTGCTAGTTCATTTTCTCACAGCAGCCCTGTGGAGCAGAAGTACACAAGCCCTTCTTTTAGAAAAAGCTATTCAGAAAACTGAGTTTCTTCCCTAGGAGCAGTGGCATGGAACACGACTCTGCTGGGGTTTCCAGCTCTCCAGGCATCAAATCACCCAGGTCCTGGTACAACCCCCATCTGGGTTGTTGCTGACAAGCTGGTGGGGGGAGCCCATGCCGATGGCCGGGCCCCTGCTATGAGGACTGCGGTACCTCAGCCATGGTCATGAACAGTCCCAGCTACACAGCCACAGGGCTGGCTCTCCCTGCATAACCTCAGGGAAAGAAGCTGATTTGGAAGGGAGAAACTGCATAAGCCCACGACGGCGGGATTACAGCCAAGGGGTTCAGTCGGAGGCCAGGGTGATGAGCGCCCGCCAAGGCCACTTCTGCCCACGTGTCTATGAAGTGCCCTTCTGATTTCAGGCGTTCCCTGTGTGTGTTACATCTCAGTGAATAGCTTGGGGATTTTTAGATGGTGCATATCTTCCAATCAGAGCTTGCCAGCAAAACTAAACACTTTAGCAAAACTAAAAAGCTTTCAAATGCTGGATCAACTTACACACACAAACATCCCCACACCCCACAGCGCACGATCTAACTCTCCTACATGAATTCTAACAGATCTATCCTCTTCAACCTTCTTTTATCACTTTCTAGTAAATGTGGCCTGAGACCTCTGAAGCAGTTTCAGAACCTGCTGACAGGTGATGGCTGCACCCTGGTCCCCACTGTTCACAGGACTAGACAGCCCTTTTTACTAACATTGGAGGCAAGGAAGACCTCTTTTGTAATTCCACCATGCCAAATTATTTCAAAACATGGTTCAGATGATTATGTAACTCAGAAAAGCACAACAAAAGTTAGTGTGACGATTAAGGATTTTAGAATTGTGTTAGTTGACGGAAATGACTAAGACATTTTTAAAAGTGAAATGTCCAAACATCTTGATCTTCTCAGAAATGAAGAATGTGCTAGGGCCCAAATCCTAGACACAGTACACAACTGCTGTTGGCTTTATTTTTCCTCAGCGTAAAATTTCTATTTTCTTACCATTGAATTTTTCTTTCTCTGAAATTCAGTAATTTAGTTTAGATACGTTTTAATGTCAATTACTTCATATCGAAGGTTTTTATTCCTAGGATAAACTACAAGTTCTGACAATTAGGTTCATGAACTCATCCTAGAAGTATTTGAAAGGTGACTGTAGCGATATTCAGCAATGAGATATATAGCACTTTTTCTAGGATGAGTTTAAGAACTTAATTGTCCAACCATGTATATCTTCTTAGCTGTAATTTCATGTTCAAGCAAGTTGTAAATACTTCACCTCCTATGTCTAGAATTACATAATAGGCATACAATAAATGTATCTCAAGTGAGGGGGAAAAGGCTCCTTTTGCTGGCCTTGATTTAATACTCCAAACCTCTGGTTGGGGAAAGTTGTCAGCATTAAGCTGAGAAAATGATGCTCGCATAGGTGTTGTGACCTGCCCAGGGTTCTGCAGCAGACCTGTGGCAAGTGGGCCTGGAGGAGTGGTCCAGGTGCCTCCATGGGCAAGGAGACCCCAGCAGAGATGGATGCATTTCAGTGGACACTCCAGGGGCACCAGGGAAAGGGTCAGAAGGCTAGAGCCAGGGCCCAGGTGCTGTGTCTCAGGCTCAGTGAGGACAGGCTGGGAGGTGTGATGGGGTTAGCTGCTTCCTGATGACCAGGGGACAGTGGGCACTGCTGAGCCTGCGTCCAGTCCTGCCACCTGCTAGCCTGTGCGCGTGGGCAGGTCACCACCCCACTCAGTCTCCTCCTCTTTTGGCACTGGCAACTCGGCTATATATGTAGAAGGTGCCAGGTGTCCTCTCCCATCTATTATTAATATTTTTAGGTCTCCCAGAGCTAGAACTTGGGAAGTATTTCTTGATCCCCCTTCCCTAGCCCTTCTCTCCAAATACCCAGCACATCCTGCCCTTGCAGCTTCCTTATTCTGAAGTCTTCAGTTTATTTTAAAATGCTACAGAATGCACAGGGAAAGGCTGCCAACATGCTAGTCGGGTATTCACACCCAGGTCTGCTAGTGGGCTGACCACAGAATGCCGACACCCTGCAGCTCCACACAACTCAGTGTGTGCCAGCAGCTCCACACCGCATAAGAGTGTCAGGAAGGGGTTTTCACTGGTGCGACTGAACCTGGTAGTCATATGACGCATGCTACCAGTGGTTCTGACGGGAAAAGCAGATGTTGAGACATCAAAATTATTGAATAGACTATTCTTTTTTTTTTTTTCCAAGCTGTCGCCCTGGGTAGAGCGCTATGGCATCACAGCTCATAGCAACCTCCAACTCCTGGGCTCAAGCGATTCTCCTGCCTCTGCCTCCCAAGTAGCTGGGACCACAGGGGATCGGCTATTTTTTGGTTGCAGCCATCATTGTTGTTTGGAGGGATTCAAGCCTGCCAGCTCAGTTGTATGTGGCTGGTGCCGTAGCCATTTGAACCACAAGCACCGAGCATGAATAGACTAAAGACACCTACCATCCCCTCACGGTACCAGACGTAAGAATCTTAGGCTCACAGATCGGCACCTGTGGCTCAAGCAGCTAAGGCACCAGCCACATACACCTGAGCTGGAGGGTTCGACTATAGCCCAGGCTCTCCAAACAACAATGGTGGCTGCAACCAAAAAACAGCCGGGCGTTGTGGTGGGCGCCTGTAGTCCCAGCTATTTGTGAGGTGGAGTCAGAAGAATCGCTTGAGCCCAGGAGTTGGAGGTTGCTGTGAGCTGTGATGCCACAGCACTCTACCCAGGTGACAGCTCAAGGCTCTGTCTCAAAAAAAAAAAAAAAAACAAAAAAAAAACTTAGGCTCAGTGGCTTAGGGCTGGCTTCAGAGAGCTCTAGGCACCTGATGGTATCATAGACATCCCTCTCCTGCAAAGATGTTCATATCTTACTCCCCAGAACCTGTGAGTGTGTCACCTGACATGGAAAAGGGACTTTGCACATGTGATGGAATTAAGAATTTTAGGATGAGGAAATTATCCTGGATTATTCAAGTAGTCCCTATGAAGTCACAGGAGTCTTTGTAAGACAGAAGCAGGAGGATCCAACTCAGAAAAGGAGATATGAGGGCAAAAGCAGAGTGTCAGGGTGATGTGACACACAGTTGAGGATCCTGCATTGCTTGTTTTAAAGCTGAAAGGAGGGAGCTCTGTGCCTATAGCTCAGCTGTTCCAGTGCCGGCCACATACACTGGGGCCGGCAGGTTTGAACCTGGCCCCAGCCTGCTAGATGGCAACAACAACAACAAAAAAAAATAGCTGGGCGTTGTGGCAGGCACCTGTAGTCCCAGCTACTTGGGAGGCTAAGGCAAGAGGATTCTTTGAGCCCAAGGGTTTGAGGTTGCTGGCTGTGCGCTGTGCTCTCTACTGAGGGCAACAAAGTGAGACTCTGTCTCAAAAAAAAAAAAAAAAAGAAAGAAAAAGGAGGAAGGGGCCCCAGGCCAAGGAAAGCAGAGGCCTCTGGAGGCTAAAAAAAAAAACAAGGAGATGAGTCCTCTCTTCCAGAAGGAACAAAAGCCTGCTGCATTTTTTTAACCTGATACTTTATATTTAATTCTACTAAAAATCCATTATGAAATTTTCAAATCTATGAACATAAATCAGGACAATGCAATATTTAATGTTTGTGACCAAAACTGAGGCTCATGTGATATAATAAGAGAGTAAAGAAACAAGCACGATTTTAAAATCAGTACTTTTCACTAATATTTCTTGATTTTAGCCCAGTGAAACCCATTTCAGATTTCTGACCCTTAGCATATGAGAGAATAAATTTTTGTTGTTCTAAGCCTTTACATTTGTGGGGATTTCTCACAGCACCTACTACAGGCACAGGAAGAATTCTGCCTTGGGCACCTGTTACCTGCACCATAAATGAGCCTCTCCTGCCCCCTGCCCGCACACGCGCACAGAGGGCGCCCTCTCCTGCTGGACGCCTGCACACGCGCACAGAGGGCGCCCTCTCCTGCCTCACGCCTGCTGCTTTGTCAGGGCAGGGGCACGTGTGCACGTGTGTGCGTGTGAATTTGGCCCGTGACTCACTTCATCCTAACCTGGCAGTGAGCTTGTGGGGCAGTGGCTCACTTGTAGAGCTCGTCTACCTAGAAGTTTCTGACTGCCACTAGTTTACCAAAAACAATGGTCACAGCCAAGTGACTTGGCTTTGTTGAAATCACTCCTGTCCCTGCACCTCACTGGTGCAGTCTTTGGGGTCCTTATCAGCTCTGGCCTGACCGTGCGTGGAGAGCCACGTGCTGGAGTCAGACTTCTCAGTTCAGGCTTCTTCTAGCTGGGGGCGGCTCTGCAGAGGCTCAGCCACCCTGTCTCGTTCTGTGCCAGAGGCCTGCCAGGCAGCACCTGCATGTTGAACCTCTCTGCCTTCCCTTTCCTTATCTGCAAAGTGGGCATAGTGGTGCCGACCTCATAGGGCTATCTTGGGGAGCACACGAATTGACATAATAAACAGTGTTGGGCACTCAGGCGCCAAGTAAGTGCCATCTCCCACACTACCAGCCTCCATACTGCCAATTCTTTCTTACAACCTGGCCTCTGCCCCACCCTGATCCTCTGGGATTTGGTAGAAGCCTTTGCACTCTGCAGGGATTATTATTAAGCTGTGGGCCATAACCCCTATGCAAAAACTTTTGTGGGCTCCCCAGTTATCTGATAAAGTCCACTCCATTCTTGGTATTCAGGGTCCTCTGCAGTCTAAGTTCTGCACCAAGCTTAGGCCTGTATGGCACCTCCTCCCTGACACACGCTGGATGGACTGGTCTCTGCACCTTTGCCCAGGTCCTCTCCTTGTCTCCAACTGCCCTTCCTTCTTTCCCAGGCTCAGAAAGTTGCCCAAGCTGCCACAACCACCTCCTCCAAGAAGCCTCTGCTGCTTACAGACTCTTGTAGGATGTTGTTTGGGGCAATGAGCACACAGTCTTGTTCATTCACTCAACAAAGATCTGCTGGTGTCACTGGAGATCCAGAAATGAACTCAACAGAGCCCTACTCCCGGCAAGCTCAAGACAGCTCTAGCAGTGAGGGGGACACTGCTAAAGGAGACATGTGGGGAGAGTCTTCAGATGTGGTTGGGGTGAGATCTGGGAAAAAGTCACTAAGAGAAATTGCATATGGAGGGAGGGGAAGCTGGAGACATTTCCAACAGGAACTGCTCCTGTTGTGCCACTAAAATTTTAAACATTGATTAAAATGTTACAACAGAACACACTCCATATTTAACAGAGAAATCTAATTAAAGAGCAGAGAGTGGCACATACCTCAGCTCATCCAAATAATGAAGCACTGTGCAATTGTTCAGAGACGAGGCAACTCTCAGGACACTAAGGGGGTCTGGGGAGCTGTTCAGAGACGAGGCAACTCTCAGGGCGCTGAGGGGGTCTGGATGGAACTGGCACAGTCTCCAGGAAATGCAGATGCTCCGAGCACCCAATAGGTGCAGAGTGTGTCTGGGGAGGATGCACCCAAAAACACACAGCAACATGGGGAAGTGAACTGGGGAATGTACATGTTCATAACATCTAACTTCTTATAAAATCGTCTTGGAAATTTATGTCAAAAATCAAAGAAATATATTTAAATAGAAAAAGGAAACAAGCACAGCACAAAGCAAGCTGTGCAGGGAGCCGTGGCTGGGCTCTGGGACAGCTGCAGACTGGCCGGCCCTGGCACCAGAGGGAAGATGGAGCCCCTTCAGGCTCAGAGTCCCCAAACACACAAGTCATCCCTATTCCCAGGGTTTCGTGTCCTTCAAGCAGGTGGTGGGCAGTCAAGAGCAAAGTGAGTGGCCTGCTGGTTCTCCCAGCACAGGTGTCCTGGGAGCTAATCAGCATCACTCAGCCACAGAGAGCACCTGAGCCCGGCAGGTGGCAGGCTCCTCCATGCCCTCACGACCAAAGGAGGAAGGTCAAGCCATTGGTGCCCAGCAGGGAGGTGACCAAGGGGAAAAAAATATTAACCAGTGTCTGGATAGCCACTGGCTGAGCCAAGGGGCAGGACGCCCCACCTCCCACCCTGCTCTGTCCCATCAGGCCCCTTCACCACTCTGACCTTCCCCTCCCCCTAGGCCAGCCCTCTGTGGGCGGTGCTGGGCAGTCCAGGGCGCAGTCATCCGAAGGGCAGTGCTCTTCACAGGGGCTGAGGTTCCTCTTCTAACATTTTACTTTCTACTTTCCCCTCACTGTTCCCAAAACTCTCGAGTAACTGGGAGTAAAGAAGAGGTAGGTGAAAACTCTCTGCCACCTGTCACCCACTTCCTTCCATTTGGTCATCTCCACACCCCTGTAGTTAGGCTTTTCACCCCCAGTTTACAAGTGAGGAAAGTGAGGTCC
Source organism: Loris lydekkerianus (assembly GCA_963574355.1). Taxonomy (NCBI): domain Eukaryota; kingdom Metazoa; phylum Chordata; class Mammalia; order Primates; family Lorisidae; genus Loris; species Loris lydekkerianus. The sequence goes on along the minus strand of CAUYPK010165561.1, from coordinate 4,321 downwards.
TACACGCCAGTGACTTGCTGAGGGGCTGGGCAGCATGGGGACCCCTGGACAAGTCCCCCTCCCTCCTTGGCCTGTCTCCTCAGGCTACCTCACCTCTGAAGGGGTGAAGGGTCAGGTGAGGGAATACTTGGCCTCAGTCCTCACCATCCCCAGCTCCCTCTTGCCCCCAACAGCGTTCTAGCCTCACCTCTGCACATTCACTGGCAGGTTTGCAGGGAGGAGCATTCACAAAGGAAACACTAGCCGAGAGGACGGGGCACACCAGTAATCCCAGTACTCTGGGAGACCTAGACAGGAGGGTCACTTAAGGCCAGGAGTTGGAGACCAGCCTGAGCAACATAACAAGATCTATCTCTATAAGAATTAAAAAAAACAAAACAAAATGAGCCAGGCATGGTGGTGCATGCCTGTAGTCCCAGCTACTCCAGAGGCTGAGGTGGGAGGATCGCTTGACCCAACAGAGTTTGAGGCTCTGTGAGCTAACCTACTGTGAAGTAGAATGCGAAAGTCACATGCATTGGGACCCGGGCAAAGTACACAGTCTGTGTTTGCTATGGGGCATTTCACACCTGGCCAGCTCTTCCTCACACTGGAAGTGGCCACAGTGCCTCCACTTACTGGATGGGTGACCTCGAGCCTCAGGGTTCTCATCTATAAATGGGGACGGTAATCCTGCACCCATGGATGGCTGCACCCAAGAGATGCTGAGAGTGACAGAAACCAGCACGGATCACACCCCCACCCCACAGGAAGACCCTAGAGCAGTGGTTCTCAACCTTCCTAATGCTGTGATGTATTTTCATTGGTACAAAGGGATCTGACCCACAGGTTGAGAACCGCTGGCCTAGAGGCTAGAGGGTGGGCAGCTAAGGAGCCACAGCAGGAAGTAGGGTACCCATGAAGACCTGCTGGAGGGCATGGGGACACAGTCCCACTCCTTACCTGCTTCTCCTCAGGGGTAAGGCCAGGCGTCCTGACAGGGGCATGTGGCACCCCAGCCCAGCGGCCTCGGTTCTCCGGGAGGGGCCGCAGAGGAAGGCCAGAGCACAGTTCCTGGAGGGAGGACATGTCCAGCTGAGACTGAGCCGGCACCTGGGAGGCCAGGAGGACACTGCAGTCAGAGCCCTCCAGGGCAGGGACTCCAGCCCCAGGGCCACCTCCCCAGCCCCTCATTGGGCCCAGGGCCTGCACAGCAGCCACGCGCAAGTCAGAGGTCACTGGCCTCCAGGTGAGCTGCCTGCAGTGTGGACTTGGGGGAGGGCAGTGTTCTGGGGGGAAGATGAGCTTCATTTGGGGGGGAGACTTGTCCTTTCAAGTGGCGTATTGCCTTGGGGTCGTGTTTTCCATGATGCAACTGTGCAGGCCTGGGGGGGGCCCAGTTGGCATTTGGTATGGCAGTCCTATGGGGGCGTTACACCATGCAAGTGATGCTGAAATTTGTGTTTTGATGATAAGGACTCATGTGACATCGAATCTGGCACAGGGTGTGAGCAGCCCCTCCTCCCTGACACCTGGCAGGTGTGCAGGAGCCCTGACAGCAGGTGCACTGAATTCCCAAAGCTCTTCACAAGGGACCTGCCTGGGACATGACCCTCGTGCCCAAATCCATTAACAATCTGCCAGAAAATACTCTTCCTTAGCCTGCTACTATAGATGGGGAAACTGAGGCCCAGGTCTCACTCTCACAGCCAGGAAGTGGCTGCAGTTGAATCTGCTCCTGGGGAAACGGCACGCCTGGCTGTGGCCCCAGCTCTGCTCTTGACCAGGGCAGTGCCTTCAGTCTATCCCTGCCTGCACAGTGGTTGGTTAATTAACTGCCCAGGCTTCAGGGAGAGCGATTACGCAAGGCCCAGCCAGGCTGGTGGAGGGAAGAGGAAGGCCAGCTGTGCCTTCTGGGTGTCTACTCTCCAAGAGTCAGCTCACCTCCTCCTCTCATCGGCCCTGACAGGCTCACTGTCCCACTTTACAGATAAGGAAACCAAAGTGGAATGAGGTGCCCAAGGTTTACCGCTAGTCATGGGAAGGGCTGGGATGTGAGCCCTCTGCTCCAGCTGCCCTCGAGGCCACTCCTGCCGTTACAGCACAAGCAGGCGCCAGTCCTGGGCATGGAATTATGACAAAGTAAGAAATACATCTTGGTCTCTGTCCCATCCCTGAGACAGCTTCCTGTAGAGAGAGACTCTAGGAGACTCTTGGGTCCTAAGATTTGGTCTTTCACTTGGTTCCTGACACAGAGCCCCTAGGCCCTGAGACCTTGGTAATTTCCTGAGTAATGGGAACTTCTGACACAGATCTCTCAAATCCCCTGGAATTTCCTGGGTGACAGGAGCAATTTTTGCTCTAATGAGGCAACTCCTGCTGGCTGCTGTGTAATTGCAGGATGGGAGCTGGGGGCCAGGGAGACCAATCTATGGTTAGAGGGTTGGAATTTTCAGCCCCAGGGACAGGAGGGAGACTAAAGGTTAAGTTGATCACCCACGGCCAACTGAAGCCAGAAAAGCAGTCTGCAAGATGAAATCTGAGAAGCTGAGCTGAGGCAGTGCAGCTGACCTCCTCTGCTCAGCCTTCCCCACACACCTTTTGTGATTATCTAGTGTAGGTTTCACCATGATTATGAGGAAGTTTGTTTCAAAAGACTTTGGGGGATGCAATCACACATAGACCATAGGTATTGTGATATTGGTAGAGTAAATGTTACTTCGATGATTTCACTTTTTAAAATGATTCTCTTAAATATTTTGTTAAAGTGAAAATCACCTTTCTCCTATTTAAACATTTTTCAATGTTAGAATGGAGACTACTTGGATGTTACTTCCTATGAGATAAAGTTAAAATTCCCTAGGTTTGTTTCCTGGTATTTCATTATAAAGGTTATTAGACTTGTAACTGAGGCAGAACAGATTTGAGGGGCCACTCTCACTGCTCTCCAGATTGCTGGCCTTCTATTAATAAAGCTCCTTGGACCTAATCCCCACCTCTGTATTTGACCGATGGAGAAGTGTCCATAAAACCCCAGAGGGACAGGATTCAGAAGAGCTTCTGGGCAGCTGAAAATGCAAGTCCCTGAAGGGTGGTGGGTACAGTTGTGGGAGCCCTGGGCCTTCTGCCCTATTCATCCCTCCACCCGGCTGTTCAGCTGTGTCCTTCATAGAAGGTGCAGCAGCCCTGGGCCTTCTGCCCCGTGCATCCCTCCACCTGGCTGTTCAGCTGTGTCCTTCATAGAAGGTGCAGCAGCCCTGGGCCTTCTGCCCTGTGCATCCCTCCACCCGGCTGTATAGCTGTGGCCTTTGTAATACACTTTATAATAAGCTAGTAATGACAGTGTTGCCCTGAGCTCTGTGAACCATCCTAGCAAATTAATTGAACCCTAGGAAGGGGTCAAGGGGATTCCCAGTTTACAGCAGTTGGCTGGTGCACAGGTCATCTAAAGTGGGGAGAGGTAGTCTTGTGGGACTGGGCCCTCAACCCATACTATCCCCAAGTAGGTCATACCAGGATCAAATTGAATTGAATTAGAGGACACCCAGCTCTGTGGGAGAACTTTTTTTGGTGGGGAGAAAATTTCACACGTGAGGTGACCATATGCTGGTCACCAGAGTGTGCTGTGCTGCATGTGTGACTGTAGAGGAAGAAGTTTGTTCCTCATCCATCAGAGTCCTTCCCAGCAGGAGGATGCCTGGAGGGTGGGCCCACTGTCAGCCATCACTCCATCCAGGCAGCACAATGGACCGAGCACCTTCTTGCACCAGGCTCTGTTGCAGGCCAAAGGTACAGAGCACCTGAGATGGAGGTCATACAGCTTGATCTCTGCCACCCAACCCCTCCTGTTCCCTGGGTCCCTTGACCCCTGAGGATGAGTTGGGGGCAGCATGCTCCCTGCCCAGAGTCCCCAGCAGCCTGGGCTGTGCTGCCTCCAGAGCTAATGTTTCCCCTTCCTGGCCTCAGTTCTCACATCCTGGATAAACTACCTGCACTGCCTCCAATCTGATGGCTTAAGAGAGGCCAAAAATCCAACAGCTTTTCCTGAAACCTCCTGATTTTTAAATGCCTGCAATCAAGTTTTCTTTTTTTAATTAAATCATAGCTGTGTACATTAATGAGATCACGGGGCACCATACACTGGTTTTATAGACCGTTTGACATATTTTCATCACACTGGTTAACATACCCTTCCTGGCACTTTCTTAGTTATTGTGTTAAGACATTTATATTCTACATTTACTAAGTTTCACATGTACCCTTATAAGATGCACTGTAGGTGTAATCCCACCCATCACCTTCTCTACCCCCATCCTCCTCCCTCCCTCCCCATCTTCCCCAT
>CAUYPK010165560.1:0-24488 GCA_963574355.1 Loris lydekkerianus | reverse complement strand
ATCCCAGGAATGGAAGAAAAAGTATCCAATGTACTCAGCCCTACTATGAAGCTAAACTATAGCTTTTACATGAAGGCTATAACCCAACTATACCACAAGACTATGAGGAAAGGACCAAGGAAGGGGAAGGGAGGGGGGAGGCTTGGGTGGAGGGAGGGTGATGGGTCGGGCCACATCTATGGTGCATATTTTTATCTATAATAAAAAATAAATAAAAAAGAAAAAAAAAATCATTACTCATGCAATTCATATAACAAATATGTGTTGAGTACCTACTATGAGATTTGAGTACCTACTATGCAAGCAACTATTCTAGGTGCTTAGGATGCAGCAGCAAATGAAACGGACAAAGTATTCCCATGGAATTTATATTCACGTTGAAGCCTAATAAAATTACATCATTATGTCACATAGTGATAAGTGCCATATGTTTATGGCAACACTATTAAAATATTATTATAAATTTTAGTTTTAGAAGTAATGGAATAGAAAAAAATTCCCAATTCTCTACTGAAGGCAGGATTATTTGCACAATTAATTTAATTTAGATGTAAAATACCTTTCCAGAAATAGTTGTAAAAAGACTAAACCATGGTGTTGGTGCATAGTGTTAAAAGCTTGTGAATTCTGAGTGTTTTAAAAGGCATTTGTGGAAACTTTATTAAGGAAAATAAAGCAAATTAAATATCATAGAGAAACAGAGAAGACTGTTCTGTGACTGTTCTGTGCCATGGGAGTAGTCATGGCTAATGAGATATGTGAGCAGAGGTCCAAAGATGGGTGGGAACAAACTGGCGGGAAGAATAGGAGTGTTATGTTTCTATTTTTATCATTTTGAGTCATGCAAATAAATCTTCTACATATTGAAAATAATTAAATTAGGAGGATAAAAACACCCTACAATTAAATACATATGAATGGACCTAATATGCTATCAAATTGCTACCACTACCGCAGGCAAGCACAGCTCGTTACAGTCTGCTAACGACAATGTGTACCAAAATACTATTTTATTTTAAAATACAAAATGTCGTATCTTGTGATTTCCTGGGAAGTGAAGCTGACATTTGGTACTAATTGAAACATAAATGTAATTAACCTAATAGCAGGGTATTTTAAATGCCTGTTTGATGGACAAACTGAAACACTATCCTAATTAAAAGCAGTCTCCATGGAAATGCGTGCTGAGCACACAATGGTCATAATTTTCATAAGACATTAACATTTTTTCCAGAATCCAAATGTGATTAAGATAATATTACATAACATACGCTCCAGGAACGTGTCAAATTAAACTAAGCAGGACTGACCTCAGTCAAAAATGTAACACAAGCAAGTTTGTTCTCCATTCCAGGCTTCTCTCCACACTTTTAGACCATTCCTACAGCTCAGGTGGATTGACATCCAAATCAGATGGTCTTATTTATTCATTCAATTTGCTTCCCGGCACCACCAAACTCTTCCCTGTGCCATGTGTCTGCTTTACTCAAACCTCTGCTCCCCGATTCCCATAGCACCACACAGAAATTCACCTTCTGTATCCTCTTCATTCGTGGACCATAGTATTTGCCAGTCAGCATTATAAATCATTCCTGGTTAGCATGCTAATTAGAAGAATTAGCTGGCCTCTCTATACACGTGTTAACTACCGCCTTCTGAAGACAATACCAGGGCTTTTTGTCTAACATCTCAGTTACATAAAAGTTATTTCTCATCTCCCCTTGTGAGCCTACATCCCCTGTTACACCTTTGTAATAAACATAACTTAATAGTGTAATTAATTCTCTAGATCTTTGTCTAGATGTAGCTCAGTTCCTAACACATTATAAATACTCAATAAAGGATTACTGAACTGAGGTCACAGACATGAAGTCTTTCCCAGCTCTTTCAAAAAAAAAAAAAAAAAAAAAAAAATCCCTTCTCTGTTGAAAGCAGATTAAAAACAGCCCTTTAGGTGAAACAAGTGTAGCCCTGTGAGAGTAGCAGGCCTTAACTGGAATTTGCTTAATGCTCAACCTCGTGACAGTCCAAGAATCAGTCTCAAAAGAACAGAACCTGGGCCATTCACTGTTCATCCTTCCTTTTATCCAGGTTAACTCGTGTTATTAAATTCAGATAGCAAAAAAGAAACTTAACCCCCCTGAAATTTCAACAATAAAATGCAACCTACTATATAATCACCAGTCTTCTTCTAGAACTTAAGATCTTAGTCTGTTTATTATAATAGACTACAGACAAGCAACAATGCCTCAAGAAAGAAGAAATTGTCTTCAGAGGTAAACCACAGAGATGAGGTTGACCATCTACAGCATGTTAGAATGGGGACTCAATTCTAAAAATTTCAACTATGTGAAGCAAGTTATAATATTATTGTTCCCTAGCACTTGACAGGTTCAAAAAGTGAAAGAATACTGAGCCACAGGCAAAGGATCTGAAATCTAGCCCCAGCATGAGCATCTAGATGGCTCTGAGGGAAGCACTTTAGTTTACCTGCACCTCTTCTTTTTCTCCTGAAAACCAAAAGTATTGAACTTGATGTGATTTTTAAGGTATTGAACTTGATGTGATGTTCTTTCAAGGCATACTATGCAATAATTCCACGTTTCATTTGTCTTTACAGGAAATAAAAACAATACGGGATACAGTGAACCATCAACTATATTAGTATGTTTAAGTCTGTGGGGTTCCTGTGCTGCCCTGATCAGATCTTGCCCTCAAGACCATAGTCCTCATTCTCATCAATAATGTGCTGACTGTGAATGACTCACAGTGGAATCCCTCTCAAGGACTTGCTCTCAGGAGCAAGAAACTAAGTGGCAACATCACATGTTGCCAAGGGACAGCTTGCCTCCAGCTACTGATTGCTACAAGGATATAAAGGCTGAGCCTTTAACCTCAATTTGGGATAATGCTGTAAGACCCTCTCAGGTGCACAGCATCTTAAGCATTGGCTGAAGTCTTCTGCAACCATCATAAACTTCAACTCCTCCCTCAGCCCTATCCTGCTTCCCTCATTCCCTTACATCTGTACCCAGGAATGCCCAGGAACCTCCTGCCAATAAATCTTTATCTCGGTCATTTCCCAGGGAATCCAACCTCAGTTGGTACCAGTGAATCTAGGAAGCAAATTTTAAAGTGGAATATGAGAGCTGAGAATAAGGATCCCTTCACAGGTGGTAGCTATAATACCGATCATCCAGAACACTGTGCTGGTGAAATTAATAGAACGATGACCTGTGGCAAGTTGAAACAAGACCTCATTTGCAAGTCAGAAAACATTAGCAGGCAGGGTCTTGGGTATTTAAAAGGCTTAGGGGGAAAAGTTAATTATCAGAACTATAGAATCAGACAATTGTTGCTGATTAGTACTGATGAGTTGTATTTAGGACATTAAATATGAAATGTGTGATTTCAAATCAGAAGTTTATTTATTACCTGTCAAAGAAGAAGCAGAACAATCAAATTATAGGCCTCAACTATTGACACAGTGTTTCCATCTTTTTTTTTATAATAGCCTTTTATTTTTAATACCTATTATGCCATGAATTCATAGGAAAAAGATTTCAACAGCTCAGGGAGGTGCCTTGCCATTGAATGTGACTATTATGCCATGAATTCATGGGGAATAGGTTCCAGCCCATTATACTCCTACTCAATTGATTCTCTTGGTTCTCCTGTGTGCTATGCTGTACACTTATTATGCCGTGAATTCATAGGGAGTGGGTTCCAGGAGCTCAGGCTTCTTTCCAATTCTCACAGTGGGTTCTCTGGGTGCAGCAGGCTGGCACTTCATTTGAACCCAGGTACCTTTCTCTTTGGCTTCCTTCTTTTTCTGATCATTTTCCTTCATGCATTTTAGGAAGCCATCTCAGAAGCTGTCTCAGCTCTTAAAGTGCTTAATATGTTCAATACAAACATTAATCCTCTTGGCAAGAATCTTGCCCTTAACTTGTTTGTTTGCAACGATGCCAACAGCATGCTGGGTAACACTGTAGACTCTTCCAGGTTTGCCACGGTCATATCTGTGTGACATGCCTTTTTGAACAGTACCCATTCCCTTGATGTCTACAATAACACCTTTCTTGTAGATTCGCATCTATCTGGCCAAAGGCTTGAACAACTCCATGTTTTCTAAAAGGCCTAGAGCACACGTATTGGGCGTCCCTCCTCTTTCCCTTTGTGTTGGTCATTTTGGTAAATTACTGGAAGATGGCATGTCCGGCCGAAAGGCCATTTCCATCTTAAAAGGTAGATGGTTTAGGCCAGCATTGAAGAAGCCTGGAGAGTACGTGGTGATGAAATCACAAAAGGCATTTTCCACAGCTTCCTGAGAATTGAATATTTTTTCTTGGAAGAATTGGTCCAAAGCCTGGAAGAAGTTGTAGTCATTTGATATAAGGTCCAGTGAATACGATGGATGACAAAATGTTTCCAAGTCCAGCTTCTGAAGTTTGGGCAGCATTGTTTGTGCAACATGTGGCTGGCTGAGCATTGTCTTGTGAGAAGGCTGACCTGTCTGCATTGATTAATCCAGTTGCTTCACCTCAAGCATCCTCATCATTTCATCTAGTTGCTTGCAAAAGACATGTGCAGTAATCCACCAACCAGGCTGCATAGAGCTGGAGTGGCTAATCCCAGCACTGGACCAAACACAGATGCTGGCAGCCTTCTCTGCTGAACATCCAGTTTGGGACTGTGTTTTGATGCTTCATCTTTATCCATTGTGCCGAATGCTTGTGAGTGTCAGGAAGAATCCATTTTTTGTCACATGTAACAACATGGTATAGAAACGGTTTGCCTTTATATCCTGACAGTGAAGAAAGGCAAACTTCAAGACAATTCCTCTTCTGACTCTTAACTTCATTCACGTAGAACCCACCTAGTCAGCTGTTTTACCTTACCTATTTATTTCTAATATTGTTGTAATTGTAACATCAAACGTTGCCGATAATTCACACGTAGGTTGAGATGGATTCTCTTTCACTGAGGTTTTCAGCCTGTCATTATCTACTCTGGTCTCAGGTCACCCACATGGCTCAGTTTTAAGATTGAGATAACCAGAATGGAACTTCTCTAACCATTGACGTACTGTGTGTTTATTGGTCACATCCTCCACAAACACTTTATTGATATTTCAAGCTCTCTATGCTGCGTTAGTTCCATAATGAAACTCATATTTGAAAATAAGATGAATTTTTCATGTATCCACAGTTTCACTAAAATTGCTTTGAAAATTTTGAAAGATAATCATAAGCCAAATGTGCCTTTGAAAGGTTGATGATGGACCTTCATGATAAAAACAAAACAATCAGTGTCAAAGTGAAAAGTCAGAGATATCAACTGTCAAACTTAGCGCATAAGGAAAATCATGCATTTTATACTTAAAAATAGAATAGAAATTCAGTGTCACTCTGAGGGGTATTATTCTCAAATGTAAGGAAAAAAAAAATTAGCCATGCACGGTGGCCTGAACCTATAGTCCCAACTACACAGAAGGCGGAGGATGGAGAATCACTTGGCCCCCAGCAGTTTGAGGTTGCAGTGAGCTGATTATGCCATTTCACTCTAGCCTGTCTCAAGAAAAAAAAAAAATTAAGGCAAAATATAAAAGTCAGAGGGCCTCCTTGGAGACATATAAATAGATTCTCCTCTGGGCAGCACCTGTGGCTCAAAGGAGTAGGGCACTAGCCCCATATTGCAGAGGTGGCAGGTTCAAACCCAGCCCCGGCCCAAAAAATACAAATAAAAGAGAGGGAGAGATTCTCATCTACTATGGCCAGTGAGCAGAAATAGCTTAAGAGCCAGCCCAACTCTGAATTTATGAGGAAAACAGAAGTCCAGAGAAAAGAAAAGAAATGTTTTATTCCAGCTGATATGTCACCCTTGTGGCACCCTAAGATGTAGACTATGACATTCAAGAACCTTGAACCCTCAGATGATACTGAACTCTCTAGATCTGCACAGGTGGCTCAGTCTTCTCCCCGATAGCCCAGCACTCTGCCTTTGTTTATGAGTATAGGTAGTGCACAGCCTTGAAAGAGAACATACTCACTGTTCAGACTCCACCCTAGCTCCAGTTCTGGCTATGACTTTAATAATTATTTGAGGGTCAGATGACAGCATGACCCAGCCCAGGACACACTGGGCCACCTAAAGGAAAGGGGGATGCAGAAATTGCTGAGGGCCTAGAGAACATGATTCAGCAGGAGGCCAGAGGATATGAAAGGGACTGAATCCTGAGGATGCTGGGTCAGGATTGCGGCGCATAAAGGAGGCACTGTCCTGTGGCACAACAGTTAATAATCTGGCAGGAACTCTGGGAGATGATGCTAGCACACTGCTAAATTGGCTCTTAGAAACCTGGGGAAAGCAATCGCCCACATTGAGAAAACGGGGAATGTTAGAACATCTGAGACAGTGGTAAAGGGCTCAAAATGCTCAGAAAAATTATAGGGCAGATTTGCTAATATAAGGGAAAAAAAGAAAACACCACACACTAGCCAAGTGTGTCTCAAAGATGGGTTTACAGAAAAGCAGGGTATTTACTGAAGCATTGAGGAATGTGTTAGTGAAAGAAACACCAGCAATGGTGAAAAATTTATTGACAGCTGTTCTTTCTAAAATAGTTGGGCTTAGAAATAGATTTTACAATCCTGAAATCATTAAGATTTGGATGCAATACTTCAGAAGCAAAGGGTATGCAATTATCACAGTGAGTGACAGTGGAATTGCAAATTTTACCTTACTGGGAGCTGGCTGTTTAAAAAAAAAAAAAAAAAAAAAAAAAAATCCTAATCTTTGAAATACTTTGATATTTGTAAGGATTTCTTCTAAGCTTTGTTAGGAGGGACCAAAGTGTTCTTAGTCTCGAGCTAATTTTGCCTTACTTACAAGGAAAGAAATACCCTTTTAAGTACCCTAGCATCCTCCCCACCTATCTGGTGAGTAGAATAATACCTGGCCCTGGGCACCATGCTGGGGAGACAGTTTTGATTGCTCTTTTTTGGTAGTTCTCTTTCAAGTCTTGAGTAGTTGAAGACCCTGGGCACTCTACCCACGTCCGGTGTTCGTTCTGTCTCTCTCTCTCTCTCTCTCTCTCTGTCTCTCTCTCTCTCTCTCTCTTTCTCTCTCTCTCTGTCTGTTGTGCAGACTTCTCCTCCCCAGCATTCATCCATGAGAACCTTAGCCATACTGGCCCATCTAAAATTCCAACACCAACAATTGGAAGACAAAGATTATATTCATAAAATGTAGCAAGATGGTCAAATTGATCAAAATCATGCATTTATTCAGGCACATTTGTGTGAATTTTCTCAGAAAAATTATTGGTTGGGTGTGTTCTCTTTCCCAGGAATCCCAGACATATCTGAACTACAGAAGCAGCACCCATCTCAACAAATTTTATTCAATTCCTTAATTAGCAGAAAATACTGTGCAACACATAAGAAAAAATATCATTCAGTGATACTTTTTAGGAGATTTTAACCTGTAAAACCCAATACACTTACGTTACAGATAAACAGCAATATCTGAGTTCCTGAAATTCTTCCTATGGCCTTTTACCACTTCTTTGCAGTAAACAAAGGTAGATTACCTGGCTTTTAAATGCCCCTAATTTCAAAGAACCTGTTGTTCATTCACAACAGTAAGTCCCCATAGTCATGTTGAAATCCCATACCCTGTACCTACAAGGGGTAGACATACAAGGCACTATAAGCCCAGAAGATTCTCTAACAGGTATTGAAAATGAACCCTAGAGATGCCAGTTAATTTCTTTGGTGCCTAAACTGAGATGACCGATATGTATATCTGCCTGCAGTTGTCACATGGAAAAACAGAGAAAGATGATGTACAGAGAGAAGGTATTAAAGAAGGGATACAAAGAGAAATAGAAATTATTTAGGAGAAATTAAATGAAGTTCTTGATAACTTTCCAATACCTGGTGAGCACATCTACATGTCTTGACCTTGAGTTCCAGTACAAAACCATTTTCATAAATGTTCTTTTTTCATTTAACTAATATAACAAAAGAATTAACGTAGCATAGCTTGGTGTTTTTGTCTTCTATTGCGCCTCTAAAATTTATTCAGAATTTTTCTCTTGCCCTTGGATAAAACCCCTTCTCTGGTAAGCCCCATAAGTCTCCTGTTCTTGTTGAAAGTTTAAAATATCCTCCAGTCATTTTAAAATCCAAAAACTGGCTTGGTTTTCTGATTAAAATAGTCCAGCCCTAAACAATAACGCCATCTCGGCTTTCCTCTGAGGCTACTGCTGAGGTTAGACACTTGCAACTGGGATGAAAAGAAGCAAAGGGCCATCACCATTCTCCTTGTCTTCTTAGCATGTCTCCTCCTTGGCAAGCCATGATTTCCAACCTTCCCAGCATTGAACCCAGGATGTAAACAGGGCCCAGGGTTAAGAGTACACATACATGGTGAGTGCAGTTATCACCTGGCAAAGAACCCCACTGGTGTCAGGTGTCCAGATGCTGAATCTATCTCATTAGAACCTTTGTGAACTTTCCAGAGAAATCCCCTTCACCTCATGCTAAGTCCCTCTGGCTACAATTCCTGCCATATGACAACCCCTGCCATGTAAAACTCCCTCTTGGAAAACTCAACTTCTCTGAGAGGTTCACCTGGGCAGCATTACAAATTGCTCCGCCAGCCCAGCCTTTGCTGAGATGAGGCCTACCCTGGGTGCCCAGGAACCATGCATTCTTCACATAGCTGTCCCTCAGAGGGAGGTTACATTTGTTTTCTTTTTTTTTTTTTTTTTTATTAAATCATAGCTATGTACATTGGTATGATCATGGGGCATCATACATTGGTTTCACAGACCAGTTGACACATTTATATCACACTGGTTAACATAGCCTTCCTGGCAATTTCACAGTCATTGTATTGAGACATTTACATTCTATATATACTAAGTTTCACATATACATTTGAAAGGGACCTGTGTTCTTTCTCTGCCCTGTGGCTATCTGCTAACAGCAATAACCTCTCCCCTAGTCCAGAAGATAATTTTATGTTTTCTGAGTTGTCCTATTGAATTAACACCACTTCCAGGGCAAGAGTTCACAAACCCTTCATTTTTCTTCCCTTGATCTTTATAAATAATTGACCTCGGTCATGGTCCCTGCGGAAGGTTGGAGGGTCTAAAAACTAATTTTCTCAACTTATGTTGAATTTTTTATTTCAATATAGCCCCTTTTCTTTGTGTGCACTGCCTATTTTATCTTGGTGCCACAGTCAAAAGTTAAATTAGATTGTGTTTGCTTCGGCAGCACATATACTAAAAGTTAAATTAGATCATGTACCATTGCCATCAGTTGGTTTCCTTACTGTCTCTCTTGCCCCTGTCAAATAATAATTAATAAAGCACTCTGCCAGGAGTCAGAGTATATGCCTGTATCATAGGTTTCATGAACCTAAAAGTAAATCTCATTAACTGCGAAAGTTCATGGAAGGTAACCATTTGCTGAATCAAGAATTTGAATCACATTACCTAACAAACTAAAGAACCATCTAACATCCTCATCCATATGTGATTTCAATTTTCTTTACCCATATTGGAATAGATAATAACTCTTATGAGATGGTTTAAGGAAATACTATTCTTATTTTAAATATGAACGTTTTTTAAAAATAAATGTTCAAGGTATCTAATGCTGGAGTACAGAATATAACTGTAACTTAAACCTATGATTTTAGAATCATCTGATACTTCATTCATTGAATAAATACTGAGGACCTGACATGTGCAAGGCATCATAATGGGTATAAATACTGAATAAAATCTGCATGATTCCTGCTCCTTTGAAGTTTATTACCTATATTTGTTCCAGCTAAAAACAAGGAAGAAAAAAAAGGATTTGTGAAATGTTCTGCTCTGCCTCACTTACTCATCAAAGGAGAAAGAAAATTTTGATGAAAGGTAAAATCTGCTGAATTTATGGTGTGAAAATATCACAGGCATCATGTACCTTTCATCCAAAATGTGAATCTTTAGAAACCCAGATGCTTATACAGGTTCTTTTCATGAGACAAACATAAATTCTAAAGAATTATCTCTGAGATTGTTGGGAAAGCTCTAAGCCCACAAAACAGTTACCCACAAGTCCTGCCTTCCACCAGTTCAGGTTCCTAAATGTAGACAGGGCAAACCTCTATGTCATGAATATTTAAAAACCTGCTTTACAAAGCTTTGCCAAAAGTGATTGCTGGTGACCTGCATTGGTATTTCTGGGTCCTTTGTACTTTGTACTTTGCCAATTCCTGCTGTGATTAAACATTGATTGGTGATTCTGTTGCAGATTTTGGAAACCAGAGCAGTCACTTGAGGAACAACTCCCTATTAGGGCTAATTTATAATCAAATCCAGGACACTCTGGAGACAGAAAGGGGAGCCATTCATAATATGCCAAAACAAGAGCTATAAACCAGCAGGCAGCAACTTGTGGTCACCCTAGATGAGTTTTCAATCAAACTATCTGAATGTTGAGTCTAGGATTTTGCTTCTCTTAAATTGCAGAATAAAAATATAACTCCAAAGAAGGGGAGAAGATGTTGTCACAATGTGAGGAGACATATAACTGTGTAGAGACGAATGGCTGAGCCCTGTGCATTCTTATCTGCTAACACTTCTAAAGACAAAAGATGTGAAATGAAACTTTTCAAATGAAGATAAACTAATGGCCAACAAACTCATGAAAAAATGCTCCACATCTCTAATCATTAGGAAAATGTAAATCAAAGCCCCAATGAGGTATCGCCTAACTCCAAAGAGAATGGCTCCTATTAAAAACAACAGATGCTGGAGTGGCTGTGGAGAGAAAGGAACTTTTATACACTTTCAGTGACACTACAAACTAGTGCAACCTCTATGGAAAACCATATGGAGATACCCTCAAGGAACTTCAAGTAGACCTGCCATTGATCCAGCAATCACACTGCTAGACAAAAATATATCATTTTATAAGAAGGACACCTGCATTTGAATGTTTATAGCAGCACAATTCACAATCACAAAGGTGTGGAAACAACCCAAGTTGAATTAATGTGGTGTGTGCATACTGTGAAGTACTACACAGTCATCTAAAAAACATGGCGATTGGTATCTTTTTGGACAGTGTGGAGGGAACTAGAAACTATTCTTCTAAGTGAAACATCATAAGCATGGAGAAATAAATACATGTCTTCAATACCAATTAAGTGCACATGTGGAAGTAAATCAAAATGAAAATCAAGCTGGGGGTGGGGAAAGAAGGGATGGGTAACTTCACATCTGTTGGGTACAGTGCACACTATCCGGGTGAGGGGCACACTGAACATGTATAACTTTGACTACATCTGTACCAAAAATAGAGTGTGTAGAAAAACATGTACACCCTAACATTTTGAAATAAAACAATTAAAAATTTATAAAACAACTGCTAAAGGTAATAACCACTTAAGAAAGGAAACAGTGTTCCCTCCCCAGATGCAGGTGGATCATGCATAGACCCTTTCAGTTAATAACTAGAGTGTTCATGGTGAGTATGACATGTAATCCCTTCAAAAAAACACATCAGACCATGTGGGAGCAATCACAGATTCTGCAAGAGTAACTTTTCCTAACTCACAGAGTGCTTGAGGAAGTTTAGGCTACAATAATTTACCAATTATTTATTTTAAATATTAATAAAATTTATTTTCTGCATGTATACCTACACTACAGAACCATTTGTGTCACCAGCACTCTGACATTAGGATTCTCTGTGTAATTCAAGGTTGCGTCTTTGTCTGATACATTCAAAGCTTCTTAGATCATCTTCCATTCCCAGAGTGCTATAAACAAGTGGGATTTCTCACTAACAACCAATCAGAAATCTTCAGATAATGACAATAGTATCAGTATTTGCTACTGACACAGAAAGTCATAAAAAAATATTTGAACAAACTATTATTGGGGATTATCTTTACTACTGATCCCCTATCCAAATGGAAAATAATGGATTTACTGTACATATTCCCTTTACCCTTTATTTCATTTCTTCATTCATTCATTTACTCAACCAATATGTGTGCCTACTATGCACCAGGCATTGTGTTTTGTTGTAAGGACACAATGGTGAAGAAAGCATGATATGTCTTCTGCTCTTAGAAATCTTTCCAATTAGTGGAGGAGACAAATCACAAACACGTAAATAAACATTAAGGGACCATGCTCCCTTCTGAGCCACGAGAAAATAAAACGAGGGTATATTCAGAAGGAGTGGTCAAAGGGAGCCCTAAGATAAGGTGAAATTTAAGTCCTGAAGCCATAGAAAGTCTCCACTTGCCAGATTTTCTCTCTTTTTATATTTCTTCCAATTTCTAACTCAAGTCCTACTCCTATGCATTTTCTTTCCTCTCATACATATTTATTTGGTTGCCTTGTTAATTTATTCTGCTCTCTGTGTTCTCTGTTCTCTTGGTCACTGTGTGTATAGCCTCTCAGCATGAAATTCTTAAGGGAAGTCACCATTTTTCTCTGGTATGTAGAAATTTCAATCAAATTCCTCCAATCATCATTAACCTCGTGTTCATAGCATCAAAACATCATACTGGAAAATGCAGTTTAAGATGTGAAACAAGGGTCAGAGCATATTCTACTACCATTTACTTGAATTTTCTTGTATAAATAGAATCTTTTTAAGTAGGAAAAAGATAGTTTAATCAGCTTGGAAGGCTACTTGTCCCATGAACAAAACTCAGTTTTCTTCTCTTTTTTACTTTCTGACTCAAAATTGTTATGGGAGACTTCTGAACCCTAACAGAGCACCTGCCTCGGCATAAGAAGGTATTTGTAATCATTTTATGTAACCATGTCGACAAATGTGCTACGCTGTGTGCTGTGGAAAATATAAGTGTAGCCTTTCCCTCTGAGTTTGCAATACAGCAGGGAGTAAGACACATTCCTTTGTTACTATGCAACACAAATTCATTCCAGGCCTCACTCAGCTCCTGATAATAAATGGAATTCATATTCACAGCAATAACTCTAATTTCACTAATTCTTACCTTATCACTGAAGTGTGCTTTCCACCCCATCCTGAGTGCCCACAAATACTTCTGCAATGGTGTATCCCAGGTGGTACTGGTTCCTCCCAGGAGGTACTGGTATTCTGCAGTTTCTGACAAGCACTGTGATCTCATGCAGGGAACACGGTCCTTTCAGTTTGTATTTATAACCCACTCGTCTAGTACCCAGCTTTGTTAGTGTCCCTAGCTCACTTTGCCTGGCTCCTTTCCTCGGCATGAGTCCGCTCCAGAGAGGCACCTCAGGCTCCATGAAAACAGATGTGGGCTGTCACATTAGCTAATCGGTGGGCCACACTTGGCTGCACACCGCAGAGATGGTCACTGCTTATTCTGACCACCCACCCCTAGGCCTATTACAGCTGTCACCAGGAGGTTTTTAAAAGTGGGACAGCACAGAATAATGCTTAGCTTCCCCAGAGTTGCCAATTTAATCCAAAGTGTTAAAGGGGAGCCTCCATTTCTCAACTAATGGCTGGATCTGAGCTCATGAGCTCTGGAGGAAGTCTGTGTAATGAGACTAAGACCCCCTTTCAAGATGTTGTCGAACAGAATCTTGACATTCAAACAGAGAAACCCAAACCCAACCATCCCCTATCCCCAAAACTCACCCTTTGTCATAATCTGTGTTGATTCCAGCAAGGCTAATTTCATTATTTCCTTTATCCTTTTTATGTTACCACAAGAAGCCAAGATATCACCCATTAACTGCACTCTTATCCCCTAATCCTCTCCCCCACAACCTCCTCAACTTCCAAAACTCTTCTACTAGGTCTTCTAAAATTCACTATTCATCATCATCAAAATCCCCTATCTAAATATTTCTAAATATTCATTTTATTCCTGGCTCTAATGAAAATCTGATTATCCCCTCAGGATCCTCCTTCCCTTCCAGGCCTCTCAAGTGTTAGATATTTATTTTTTCCTCCCATGTTCCTCATAGCATTGGATTCCTGTTCTCCTTGCTACTTCTACATTCTTTTCCCCATGCCCTCCATGTTAGTAAATCCAGTGCTCACGATTAATCTTCATCTTATATCACCTATGTGCCACGCTTGATGAAGCGGACAACTCGCTCTTACGCAATGTATGTGTGCTCACTTCACTTGGAACCCAAGACACATCATCACTCTTGATTTTTCTCCAGCAGCTTTGATCATTTGTTCTCCATCTCTTGTGATAATTTTTTTTCTTTTTATTGTTCTCTTAATGAAGAGCCTCAGACTTCCTCCTCTATAAACAGTTTCGTAGGTGTCAATTACAAGTATGTGCATTCCCATAAATATATGTATGTATATGTGTGTAGGAACATCTTAGACCTTTCCTGAATTCCAGGCTAGTATATTCAATAAATCCTCCTCACAGCTTCACTTAGTGAAGTACCACAAAGTTACTATGCCCAAAATTGAACTGTTAAGTATGTCCTCCAAACCTACTCATCCACACTGTTTCCTTTCTCTGTTAAAAACAATTTCATACTTCTAGTTGCTCAGGCCAAAATTCCTGGAGTGATCTTGGACTCCTTCCTTTCCTTCATACCACACCGTCAAAGACCTGCAAATGTAAGTGGCTTTCTCTGCCCTGATCACCAGAAACTGACTGTGTTCAACATCCTCCACTGCCACCACCGTAGCTCCATTCTGCAGCATTCCCAGCATGGATTTCTGTCATTCCCTGTTCTTGCCTACTGTCTGTTCTCAACCCAGAAGCCAGAATGCACCTTATGAAATGTAAGTCAGATAACATCTGTTATCCCTGTGGTCAAAACTCTCCAACAGCTCTTCATTTCACTCCAAGTAAAAGCCAATATCCCTGATGACATGGAAGGCTCAGTACGATATGACCCTGAGACATCTCATCATGATCCAAGCATACTCAAAACCAGGGTCTTGCACTGTTTCTTCCCCTTCTCTAAAAGTTCATTCCCCAGATTGCCAGGTGGCTAATAACCTCACCTTACTAAGTTATTGCTCTAATGATCTCCTCCATGGGGCTATTATAGCCATTCTATTTCAAATTTACCTGCCACCTCCCTGGCACCCAGAACTCCTGATTCCCTTTGCCCTGCTCTTAATTTTCTGCTTTTCCATAATGTATGTCATCTTCTAGCATACTATGTCATCAACCCAAGTGCCTGTCAATATGTGAGGGGATAAACAAAATGTGGTATATGTATACCATGGAGTACTACTCAGCCATAAAAAATAATGGAGAACTAATACCTCTTTTATTAATCTGGATGGAACTTGATACTATTCTTCTAAGTGAAGTGTCATAAGAATGGAAAAATAAACACCATGTGTGTTCACTATTAAATCAGAACAAACTGATGAACACTTACATGCACATATAGAAATACCACTCATAGGAAATCAAGCAGTGGAGGTAGCATGGGGTCAGTAAATTTATACCTAAGGGGTACAACATACCAATGTGCATTATCTGGGTGATGGGAAGATTTACAAGTTTGATTCAAACTGCACAAAAGCAATTTATATGAGCAAAATATTTATACCCCCATAATATTCTGAAATGAAAGATGAAAAATTAACTTACCTATAATGTGCATTGCTTCATATCTGCCCCAGAAGGCAGATCTTTTTCTTTGGTTCACTGATGTATTCCAGCTCATCATACAGTGCCTGACATATTGTATATGTTCAACAAATATCTGTTCTGTTCAATCTAGGTTAAATCTAGGATCTAAAGAAATGTACAAAAATTATAGTATGTGTTCTCCAAAAACGGGGTTTATAGAAAATATTCCAGGAACATGGATAAAGGAAGATTTTGTATCTACTAGAAACACTGAGTGAAGCTTTATGAAAGAGTGGACTATACGTAGAGATTGACAGGTGGGTAAGCTTGTATTGCCACTGGTGATAATAGAAGGACGTTGCAGAAAAGGAAAAGAAAATCATCAAATATTGAACCACAAAAATCACAGAGTATGTGTAAGAGGAGAAAGGTATTTTGGGTTGACCAGAATCTGGACCTTAGGTGTAGAAAATCAAGATATAAAGCTGGAAAAGCAAACAGGATTTATAGGCAAGGGATTTTAATGTCACAAGCAAAGTTTAGACAAAATTCTGTATGTGTTAAGGAGCTAACAAAGGATTTTACATTCAGAAAGGATAAAATTAGACGGACTGGGGAGATTCACTGGAGTAGGGAGGAAAGGAAAACAAGAAAACACTGCTATAAAACTGTGGAAGAGAGAATGTGACGTACTTACTTAGGCAGTGCTGTAGGTACTTTTAAAGAAGAATATAAGCTTGCTATATTCAGAGAAATTAAATTAATAAGTCTTGATGAATGAATGAAAATAGGAGAAAGCTTATCAGAAATGGAAAATGGAAGGTTTCTATAGTGAATGACTTTAAGTAGAAAAGGGAATACGAGATGGAGAAGGTGTTTTTAATTTGGAAGTTTACTTGAGAAATCCAGAAAAGATGTTAGAAATACACATTTGTGGCTCAGATGAGAACTTTCAGTTGGAACTATGTATGCATTTCTGATTTTTTGTTTGTTTGTTTGGGATTCATTGAGGGTACAGAGAATAAGGTACACTGATTGCATTTGTTAGGTAAAGTCCCTCTTATAATTGTGTCCCGCCCCTAAGAGGTGTGCCATACACCATGACCCCCATACCTGTCACTCCTCCCCTCTCCCTGCTCTCTCACTCCCCACCGCCCACCATGTATTAGGTCATCTACTGCCTTTATATTTGAATTGAGTACATTGGGTTCTTGCTTCTCCATTCTTGTGATGCTTTACTAAGAAGAATGTGTTTCACCTCAATCCAAGCTAAAAGATGTAAAGTCTCTCTGTTTTTTTTAATTTGTGATTTTTATGGCTGAGCACAATGATAGGTTATCTGACCACTGCATTCCAAATATATAGAGAGAAGAAAACAATGAGATCAGGAAATATCTTGAAATATTCAAAGAAGTGATGGGAATGATGTCATTATGCATTTAAGGAAGAAGAGTAAGAAAATGGAAGCAGGAGAAAAATCAGAGTTGTCGGGGTGAAATTTCAAATTTCCACGTTTGGTAGGTCAAATCCAAGTGATGACATGCTCTGTGAGTCTACACAATAAATGAATAGATGAAGATCATTAGAGTGAAGACAGGAAAGATTAGTGAGATCAGAGTGATTATGAGTCATTAACACAAATGCTGAAGTCTGAAAGAGTAATAGCAGGGGTGTAGGTGAAGAGAAACACCTACATGCACACAATGCTTTAAGGCTATGAATACAGAAAGCCCCCCCAAAAATGATAGGAAAATGTGGGTTATTTCTGTGTAATCACTTAAGCAGATGAAACAAAAGTATCAAATAGCTTTTAAATTTTTAGATTAATGATCCAGCATATATATATATATATATATATATATATAAAATGAAGCTTAAAAAAGGCTGCTGAGCCTTATAATAAGTCAAATTTATGAGTCAAATGTGATGAACTGTAATACATCAATGAACAAAAAATAAATTAGCTACCTGTGAATCATATGGGGAAATTACCGTCCCCTAGCCTTAAGTGATGGATCATACATTCAAAAGCCAAAATTTTGTTTCATATGACTTAATTTTTTATTATATGGCATTTCATTTATATGTAAAAATTTAGAATTTTTTGGTGGAATAGCAATAACCGATATGAATGTTATTTGCCATGATAATAAAATGATAACCTTGATAGGGATTAATGGCTTCCATTACATTCAGAATTTAAGTTCAATTTCTGGCTCTGGAGATAGTAACACAAAACTCAGCAAAAAAATGAACCAATGTTTTAATACATTTTAGAAGTCCTAGGTTTGGACCACTTGAGTTTTTCACTTGTACTTCACTCTGCTCTATGTGTCTCAGCATCTATGTGAAATAATTAGGTTCTTTTTCAGTAAAGAATTAAAACAAGGAAATCTTTCCTATTTGCTCGCAATAAAAGTCATTGGTCAGTTATTTTATCTTTTGGCTTCTTTTATATCATAAATCCATTTTCTATTTAAAGTCTTAAGATTCTACTACATGATTCACTATCCTCGGAATGGTAATTTTAGAGCTGAAACTTGGAACCATCTCTCCAAAAGCATAGCTCAACATTAAATATTAAGACATCACATTAAAAAGGTAAGAGACACAGGCAGAAGCAAAGATAATTAATGTTACAAGGAAAGAACTAGACAGAAAAATAAATGATCAAAGGATAATTTGGGGTTGTCAAGAATTTTTTCAAATTTCTAAGAACAGAAAAACCCCAACCCTTTTGCATTCACTTCCTTTTTCACTTACTCTGCTAATTCAATCTGCTGTCTCTAGCGCACAAGGCAAGACAGACCTGAAATGAATGTATGGGGATTTTTGTTGATTACTGTACGTTGCTTTTGGAACACAGGAAATGGGAGTTGCCAGTTGTCAAGTATGTTTATGTAACAAATGTTTGTGAATATCCTGCCTCAAGAAGAGATGGGAGTTTTGGGTTGTCAAGTTGATTTTAGTGTTGAATATATCACTTCGTGAAAACAAGCATAAGTTTCTATTTGTCGGCAATTGCTAGTCATAAAAATGTGTTTATTTCTAGTGTTACTATATTTTATCTTACTAACAAGTCAGAAGTTAATGAGCTGATAAAAAATAAATCTCCCACTTCTGGTAACTGAAGTAGAAAAAGACACTCCAAGAAGAAGAGAACTTGTTGAGAGGAGACAAACTGAACCAAAGTGCCCATCCTGCTGGTCTGGAGCTTGCTGGACACCCAAGACCACTCTCCCATGTTGGAATGAAAGTTAGGACTGTGACCCACCAAGCCAGGTTCAAGTCTATGAAATGACTGTCCGTTGCCATGCACCTAGATGAAGACTAATGGTCTCTGCCTAAAAGAGATTCATCTCTGCAGGGAAAATAGCCAACTGGAGGATCCCACTTTGTAGTCTGTATGCTAACACCCGTATTCCAATAAGAAAGAGTATTATTCAAATCCTGAGAAATGTGAGTGCTTGAACTTGCCTGAGCACTTTGGTTTAGAGGAGTTCAGGGGAAAAAGCACTTCTATGATTAGAACTCTTGGAGCACTCTCTAAACTTATTAAGATTATGAATATGCCCCAGAGAGGTCAGCAATATACTTAGTTCCCTGAGCCCAACTGATGGCGAGTGACCATCAAGAGCCCTATGCTCCCTGAGGGGTTCCTTTAGTGCATGAAGCTCTGCAGGCAATAGGGACTGACTTGATCTTCAATAACTATTCCTATATACAGTGAGGATCAACTTCTCACTCCTATGTAAGGGTCAGCCTCACATTCTGAGAGTGAAGCCCTCCTTCATGAAACCTAAACAAGTGCATTGATAACTCGAACAACAAACTTAATGAAAATATTATTTATGAATGCCTTCCCTCTACTTTCACTAAAGTTAGAAATCATACTCAAGTATGATTTTCTAACTATAAAAACAAAAGTTAAATATTTGTAAACCCACAGGATTAAAGAATTTATTCGAGGGTAAAGGACACACAGCGTTTCATGTTTTAAAATTATTTTGTTACACAGCGAAGTTATTAATCTTGCCTGCTTCCTCAGCAAACTTGAGTGATCAGGCAACCTGTCCATTGCTTTCATTACAATGTGTTCTTCAACAGTGAGCCAAAGATAGATGTCAAGCTTGAAACAGAGGTTCATTTACCTTCATGTACTTTGCAGGGAGAGCCTCTGGTGATTATGTAAGATGCCATCAGAATTAATTACAAAGGGATGAATGAATTTTAAAATGAGGTTATAATTCATTGACCAGAATTTTGTTCACCATTCTTCAATTAGGGTGGGCCTTTTCCATCTTCGATTAACATTATTCTTGCTCCTTAATTGATCTCTTGTCATCCTTGAACAAAATGTCATTTCTTAGTGCAGGAAACAAAGTTAAATAAGGAGTCTAGTGATGTCAAAGGGCTCTGTCTTATAGAAAATGTGAGGCGCAGGGTGCTTGCAATAGACAAAAATAAAACACACATGCATGCACACACATGTACACATACACATATGACTCTATGCGTGGAATTATGTTAATAATCAGTGTTAATATTCAAAATATGTAACAACATGGATGAGCACCACCCCAGAGATGAATGCAATGCCTAATCAAAACAAGCATGGCATACCCTGCTGACATAGCTGTCCTGACACACCTAATTGTATATTAGCTTTGAAGAATATAATTTTTTGCCCATCATTAATTTACTTTATAATTACAAGGCCATTGATAACTCTCAAGCAGGAAATCCTATAATTCTGTAATTTTCATGACATTTTCAGTGCACACTCAGAGCAGCAATTTCAAATGCTACAGAACAAGGACAGAATTAAAAACCAGAGCATGTACAAGACAGCTGGGAATGGCAAAACTTGTAAAACAGGAGTGCATTTCTCAAACAAAGACACTCAGATTCAAATATTTTAAAACTTCTGGCCAAAAAATAAAACATACATGGTTTCTGAGTGTGCTGGAATGTTCTCCCATCTAACCAATTACCTCTGAAACCTGTTGCATTCCTCATGATGGACTGTTATTATGCCACAAAAAATGGAATCACTTGTAAAAAAAACAAACAAAAATCAGAGACAAAACTTTCCCTAATATTTCCCTGAGACTGTCTTATGTCACCTTCATGCCTAGCACAGTGTTCTTCCTCCTTTGTTATCTGATGCAGAATGAAGAAGAGTTTTTGTTTGCTTGCTTGTTTATTCTTTAGCTATTTTAAGAACAGGAAGTTAATTTTCTGAGAGAATAATGATAAAGTAGAAATAGAAAACCAAAAAGTCTAAGTGTTTCTTCAATCAGTCTTAATGTCCTGCTTTGTTTCTTTCAACCCTCAAATCTATAATTTTCTGGCTAAAAGTTAATACAAGAATTTGAGGAAAACAGGGTAAAAGGAATGAATCCATGAGAAAAAGAGAGAGGATTAAGGGAACATAATACAATGACATTCCTCCTTTAATCACTTGTTAAATGTCTGGTGAGGACTACATCCCAAATAATAAAAATAATAAAATAAATTGCAGATACTAACAGAAATTTTCTCTGAGGCAACCAAAACCAAGGAACCTAACTGCATACCAAAAAAATTCACAAAAAGACACACTTTATGAGGCTTGACTACACAAAATTAGAAACTGTGCTACATGCTACTTATAATTCACACGTTAAAATGTATTTTGAAATCACACTGGTCTGCCCCCCTTCTAATGACAGTTAATTTCTTGATGCTATGGCAGCCAGTATGTAGGTGATTAAAGACCAGCATCTTCCCATTTTGACATTTGATGAAGTCTGAATATATTACTTATGCAGAATGTGTAATAGCAACATTAATCAGATTTCCGAATCAGTTCATTCTCAACATGATAGTACCGTTTTTTATTATTCCATTGGTTATTAATTTCTTAATGAGAAAAATGCCATGTAATTATAAAAAGCATGCTTCAGTCTCTACTCTTGAATAGCTGTCAACTTTTAAATGACTTGGTATAACAGAAACTGTTAATTGCATCAGTAAAATCTGCACCAATGATAACCAATTTTTAGTTGAGAAATTTAGTATAAATCAGACAATAAATGTTTATCCCAAAAATATTAGTAAAATCTATTTAGAAGTCTCATATAAATAGATTAGATGTATATACATCCACCTTCATGGAAATAATTATTTAGATTCATTTTTATTCATGTCAATGAATTCTATGTTAACAAATAAAGTCATATACATTCTTCATTCTATTAGGAGGTGTCAAGAATACGATTCTGTCTTTGTCATTTACACTAAATAATAGCATGATAAGTCTGTTATAACCAATGCTTTTACAAACAAAGCTAATTAATTTAATATTCTGAACTTCTGTGAATTGAGTAAACCAAAGGTTTTTACCATCCAGAAAAATTCAGACATCGAAAGCAATTTTTACATATGGGCTCCTAGCTGAAGGGAATAAAAATTTTCCATTAGTCTTTAGAACAGATTTCAATTTCCTCACCAAAAACCAAACCATAATGTGCAGAAATGGCAACACTTTAAAAGGCATTCACAGACTGGTGTTCATAGAACATAATTGGAATAAACAAAATGTTGAAGACTCAATTAACTCCAAATTAAGGTGTCAATTCAATCCAAGTAAAAATTCCAACTTTACATTTGGTTGTATATATTTAAGGTGTACAATACAACATTATTTTTTTCTATACATATACATAGTAATATTTTTACTATAGTCACACAAATTAACATATTCATCATCTTAATACATAGATTAGCTTGTGTTGTACGTACGTGGTAAGAACACCTGTAGTCTATTCTTTCTGCAAACTTTTAGTATATAATATTATCAACTGTAGTCCTCATGTACTACATTAGATCTTTAGCTCTATTCATCCTACATAACTTCTAGTTTGCAACCTTTGACCTGCATTTCCCCATTTCCTCTCTGTCCATGTCCCTAGGAATCACTGTTTCTATGGATACTTTTGACTTATTTTTAAAGATTCCCCTAAGATAACACAGTATATATATATTTTTTTTATTTTGGTGTGAGGCTTATTTCACATAGCATTATAACTCCAGTATTTTGTCATAAATTTAGTATTTTCCTCTTTTTAATGCTAAATAATAATATTCCACTGCATGTATACACCATAATTTCTTTATCCATTCAACCTCAGTGGACACGTGTTTTTTTCATTGTCTTGGTTTCTGTGACTGATGCTGCAATGAACACGAGAACATAGATATCTCTACCAAGTACTGGTTTCATTTCCTTTGGGTATATAGCCAGCCAAGGGATTACTGGGTCTAAGAACTCTATAGTTTTTCAAGAAACCTGGCTGTGCTGATTTTAATTTCCACCAACAGTGTACAAGTCTTCCCTTTCTTTCACATTCTTACCAACACTGTCTCTTGTCTTTCTGATAATATTAATCCTAAATGGTGTAAGGTAGTATCTCGTTATGGTTTTAATCTGCATTTCTCTGATGATTGGTGAGATTAAGAAGCATTATATACGCCTGTTGTTCATTTGTAAATCTACTTTTGAAGAAGATATTTATATGGGTCCTTTGCTCATTTTTAATTGGATTATTTGGGGTTTTTTTCTGTTAAGGTTGTTATATATTTCAAAGATTAATCTCTTATCAGATACATGGTTTACAAATACCTTCTCTGATTCCATAGGTTGTCTTTTCTCTCTAGATTGTCTCCTTTGCTGTACAAAAGCGTTCTAGTGTGATACGATCCCACTAGTCTATTTTTTTCTTTTGTTGCCTATGATTATGAGGGTCATGTCCAAAAACATATTGCCCAAACCAATATAATAGAGTTTTTACAGTATTTCTTTTTTGCATTAGTTTTGTAGTTTCAGGTCTTTCATTTAGGTCTGTAAGTAATTTTTAGTTGATTTTTTTTAGATGGTGTGATATATGGGTCCAATTCCATTCTTTTGCATGTGGATATCCAATTTTTCCAGCATCATTTATTGAACAAACTATTCTTTTCCCCATTGCATATTCTTGGCACTCTATTGAACAATCAGGTGATTACAGATGCATACATTTCTTTTCTGGGCTCTGTTTTCTATTCCAATGGCCAAAATGTCTATATTTATGTCAGTCCCATATTATTTAGATTATTGTAGCTTTGTTACATATTTTGAAAGTGTGATGCCTCTAACTTTATTCTCCTTGCTTAAGAATGCTTTGGCCATCAGGATCTTTTGTGGTTCGATATAAATTTTAAGATTTCTTTTTTATTTCTATAAAGAATACTATTGAGATTTTAACAGGTATTTGATTGAATTTACATATTGCTTTGGGTAGCATAGACATTTTAATTATATAATTTTTCTAATCCAAGAACATGATGTATCTAATTTTTTGTGTTTACTTCAATTTTTTTATGATTAAATCATAGCTGTGTAAATTAATGCAATCATAGGGCACATACACTGGTTTTATAGACCGTTTGACACATTTTCATCACAATGGTTAACATAGCCTTCCTAGCATTTTCTTACTTATTGTGTTAAGACATTTACATTCTACATTTACTAAGTTTCACATATACCCTTGTAAGATGCACCACAGGTGTAATCACATCAATCACCCTCCCTCCTCCCCTCCCTCGCCTCCCTTTCCCCCTTCCCCATATTCTTAGGTTGTAACTGGGTTATAGCTTTCATGAGAAAGCCATAAATTAGTTTCATAGTAGGGCTAAGTACATTGGATACTTTTCTTCCATTCTTTTTTTTTTTTTTTTTTTATTAAATCATAGCTATGTACATTGGTATGATCATGGGGCATCATACACTAGTTTCACAGACCGGTTGACACATTTATATCACACTGGTTAACATAGCCTTCCTGGCAATTTCACAGTTA
>CAUYPK010165558.1:0-109573 GCA_963574355.1 Loris lydekkerianus | reverse complement strand
AGGTCCAAGGTTCCTAAGTAGAAATCGAGGGGAAAACATTGAAAAGGCCTCCCAAGAGGCTGCCCAAAGTCTTGCACGATCCTTCGAGGGTCCTGCGGCCTGCCGCACTTCTCCGCCAACCATCCCCAACCGGCCGTCTTTGCTATGGAAACTGTCCTTCCGCCCTCCTTCGCGTCTGAATTTCTTCAATGCACTCTGGGAAATGAAGTCCGTTTCTGCCGGCCTGTCCGCTGCACGAGCCCACTCCCCGTCCTGAGGGGACTACAAGTTCCAGAAGGCTGTGCGAAAAGCCAGAGGTCTCTGGGGAATGTGGTCTTGACAGAGAGATCCAGGAATTGGCGGGCGGAGCCGCAGAGAGTGGGGAGGGCTCTCCCAATGGGTTGTCCTGTGGGCGTGGCCCGAGTCTCCATTGGCTACGGCAGGGCGGGGGAGGCGGGGCGGAGGAATGAAGCGCGGAGCTGTTCGCCGCTCCAGGTGCTGAGTCCTAGGGAGGCTCCAGACGTGAGAGCTGCGGTCGCCGCCGCAGCCGCCTAGAGAGCTCGGGGCCGCGAGGATCCGGGAGGAGCTGGGTGTGCTGCCGGGCGCTGACCGCCCTCCTGCCCGCCGTCAGAGGTCGGTGCTACTGAATTCTCTTTTGTTTTAGTGGGGAGGGGCTGGACTGAGACATGAGGGGACCTGGGGAGTTGATGGTGGGACCTGTTCTCGCCGATCTCTAGACCATCTGTCCCAGAGAGCTGCTGACTGACTCCAGGCCTCCGTGGCCCGGCGCCTAAGGTCCAAGCAGCTAAGGTTCGTTTTTGTTTTGTGGTTGAGAGAGTTCTTGTGTGCGAGGAGAGAGGGCTGGGGAGTCCCCCCATCTCTTCTAGAAGAGCGTTCAGCGCTTGGAACCTCCCTGCCCCTGCGCCTGAAGACGAGGCTGCTTGGATTGCTGAGGATGGGAGAGGGTGTTCTGGGACAAGAGGCTCAGAGGCACGAGGACCCTTCCCCACAACACCCCGGCTGCTGGAGCTTAAAAGCTGTCTGTGAAGGATTAGATTGCGGGCTCCTCCCCTTACTCAGACCCTTCTGGGGTTGAGGAAGGGCTGCTTGGGATGTAAGGAAGACCCTTCTTCCGTGCCTCCTCCTCCTGCAACCTAGGGTTTTGTCAAAAGGAGGATCAAGGATGTGGATGGAGATAGAAGACTCTTAGCCCTCCCACTTGGACCATTCTAGGTTATTGGGGGAGGGGACCGGGTTGAGAGAAGAGGCTGGGAGACCTCTCCCCATCCTGCTCAGAGTCACCAGTAAGGTCGGAGTGGCCTGGGTGTGCGAGGTGGTGTGAGGAGAAGGAAGAGGAGATGAGGGGCTCCTCCCCACCTCTCTCCACTCGGACCTTTCTCTCAGGCCCTCTCTACCTGGATCCAGGTCCAGAATACGACTTAGGAGTCAAGACGACCCTCCCTACCCCACCATGCCCGGGACCGAGGCTCCTGCGCCGCAGTGGGGGACCAACCCCAGATGGGCATGTGTGGGGCGGGGCACGACGGGACGGGGCAGGTCCCCTCTCAAGCACCCGGGAGCTCTAAGCAGAAGTCCCCGAGCCCCGCACCTGCAGGTCCTCAGGTGTTGCTCCCCTCCGTGCAGGGCACGCCCCAAATCCGAGCACCGGGACCTGCGTTGGGACGCAAGGCGGCTGTTCTGGGCGCGGGGCTTTCGCGCTTGGCACAGGCATCTGTGAGAGGACAAAGCGGCGGTCGCCACACTGGCAGGCCTGCGCCGCGGGCTGGGCTGGGGGCGCGGCCAAGGGAGGGGGGGCTTCGGGCGCGGCACGGGTAGCTTCCACAGAAACGTGCCAGGAGTGGGGAGGGAGACAAAGCGCTCTTGCTGCTCACCAGCCAGAGCAAGCAGGGATGGAAAATCCCTAGGGGAGCAGCAGCTGAGCCATAGCAGGGCACTATGCCCCATACCCTTTTCTTTTTCTGCACCCACTACCCTAAGGCCAACCCAGGCACCCAGGGTTCCTTGTGCACTGTAGTGACCAGGGCCCCATCAGGGCCTGTGACCACAAGGAAAGGGGACAGGCAGGGGCTCCACCTTGAGGGTGGAGCCTGGGACTCTGGACATGAGTGGGCCAGGGAGTGGATGGGCATCTGACTGGACTGTCCCATACCCCATCAGCCATGTTAGGTCAAATTTAGCTCTGGGACAGGAATGCATGAGGGTTTGTATGGGTGACAGTATGGGTCAGAGCGTGGGTGTTAACGTGTGCTCCAGCGTTCATGTGTGTGCCATTGTGAACTTGTGCATTGGCTGTGTGTGTGAGAAAAACCACTTACTGCTGGGTTTGGATGTTGTGGGGAGCAGGGTAGTCACCTCTTCAACTCTCAAGTCATAGTAATGACCTAGGGTCAGAGTGGATGTCCTCAGGGTAGAGGCAGCTTCAGGTTGCATACTATGGCCCTGCAAGTGGAAGCTTTCTTTAGCCCTTCTTCAGGACTAACCCTAACACACTCAAAAGTGCCTTGCCCTGCCCTGCCATCAGAAACCTTACCCTGCTGTACTGGGCTGCACTGAGGACCAGAATCCTGCCCTCCCCCCAACCAGCCTTCTCACACCCAGGTCATCAACAGAGTCACTTACCATGTAAATGGAAGACTGTGTGGCGAGGCAACTTTTGTCATGTTGGCCTCCATGTCTGGAAGGACAATGGGGCTAAGGTTGCCTGATTGCAAATGGTGTGTCAAATACTAGGTATACACAGAGAGAGAATATGAAAGTAACAGATCACCACAGGGGGGATCCCCTGCAGGACAAGCACAGCCCTCCCAGAGATGCCCACCCCCAGCAAGTGACCTCATTTTCACAGCACTTTTATAGAAAATATGCTGTGTGGATTTGAGATAAGATCCATAGAGATCTCCTTCCCATGGGATAAGGGGCTAGACTGCATCTAGGAACAACAGGAAGAGCAGGTACCAGCCACTGGAGCTACTATCATCCAGCCCAGCCTGCCTAGTCCAATTCTCACAAGTATCCACTGAAAGTATCCACAGCGACCTCTGCTGGGAGGAAGTTAAGCCAAGGTGCAATTTGGCAACTAACACTCACCCATGGTGGAGGCTCCGAGGAGATATGGACATTGCTAGGGAAAACCACAAACGTTTCCATTTGGTGGTTCCCTATTTAGTTTCAGAGTCCTGAGTTATGTCTGCAGTTCCTTTAAGCTAGTTCTAACAGTGGAACTGCTGCTGTCGTCGCCTCTATGGAAATGTTTAAAGAGAGCCTGAAGGGCTTTGTTCAAGTTTCCATCCAGTTGAGGGTAGGGATCAAACCTGTTTTTGAAGACAATGCATGGAAAACATTTATCAAGCTCAGGGAGGGTTGGGAATCTTTCTAGTCTCTCACTCTACCTCTACTATCCCTTTGCCCCATTTCCTATTCCATGTTTATTTTCTTCTCTTTCTCTCTCATATTAGAGAGACTAATATGTTATTAGTCAATAATATATTTTTCAAAGACCAGCCCTCTTGTCCTCAACCACAATGTTGCCCAGAAAGTGCAGACATCTGGAGGCTGTTACTAAAAGCAAAAATCTAGCAAACAATGGCTCTTCCAGTCCTAATGACAAGAGTGGGGGAAATGGATGAGACATCCTCAGTCCTAAATGCCCACCTAGTGACATGTGTCTCTTCTTCTGGAGTTACACTGAAGGGATTTCACACAGTCACAAAATCTTTAGAGCGCTTCAAAGGAAAGGAGGTATTTAAATACCTGGTATTGTTCTTACTTTGGCATCCATGTGATTTGCATTGAACTACGTGACTCAGTATCATAAAGTAAAAATAGGACTTAATCTCTTCCTTGCCTGTTCGGAAGGTGACTGCATATGGTGTTGTGTTCTGCATTGGAGAGTGAAAAGCTAAATTATCTCATAAATTGAACCACCTGCTTATCCTGATTAGAGAGTGGTGCTTAACATCACCTACAGGCAATACCATTATTTTATGTTTCTTTTTTAATTCATACCCACATCTTTGTCTTGTAAAACATTTCCTCGTGTTCATACGTTATTATTTTTACTTGAAGTTAATCAAGAATGTTTAATCTCTGTACTGAAGCCAAACAAATTAAATATCAGCAGATACAGGAAGATGTGGGTGGTGTTTCTGTTCTTTTGGGGCTCAAAAAAATTCTTGGAGTTCATAGGAAAGAAGAAAAGGGCCCTAAGATTCAGTAAATCTTGTGGGTGGAGTTACAGCTTTCTGAGGAGAGGCTCCTTAGAAATTTCCAGGAGGGCTGGTCACGTTAAAGAATCTGAACATGCATGCAAGCAGCAACATACTGGGAGTGAGACTGCAGCCCCTGGGATTCCTAAATCCCCACACTAATGCAGCCTTTCTGGGAAATTTCCCCAAGTCCCTCCTGCTTTCTCAGGCAGCCAACTGAGTGGCTGAGGAGTGGAGCTGTCCAAGGTTCTGGAGCACTGGCCTCAGCCCACCTGGTGAGAAGGGAGGACTTTAGGGCATGGAGCAGAAGGGCCATCGACTTTGTGAAATTCCCCCAAAGCTGATCCCAGAACAGAACAGGAAGCAAAGAGCTGGGGAACCAATCCTGTTTTACAAATTATGAGCTAATAATAAGAGGAAACATTTCTGAGTCTGGTTCTTCACATGCCAGAATGTATTTAATCCTCACAGTCCTATGAGGTAGGTGGCAGTGTTATTCCCACTTTCAAGAGGAGGAAACAAAGCTTTGAGAGGAAAAGGGATGGCCCAAGGTCACACAGAAAGGTCAGAGTTTACTTTTTGCTCTAGAACCCCCTCCCCATTTTTTCCCTATTGCTATTATAGAAACAAAATTGAGGCATTGGACTGTCCTATATAATGTTGCAGAATTCTGAAGGAAAGAGACTAGGGACCAACAAGGATTCAGACACAAATCACAAAGTCTTTTCAAGCTCAGTAAGGATAGTGCCACCCACTTTATATCTTACCCTGGCAAAGGTTTGTTACCTGAACTTGGTTACCTAAGAAGGGAAAAGGGCAATGTAATGACCCTTATAACCAGTAGCTCAGGATTTTTATCCCAGAGTGGAAAATTTTCACAGGAAGCCAAGCCTGCATGGCAGCAGAGTATCATAGGTTTTTTTCTCCCTTTTTAAGAAAGTAAGAAAAAAATGTCCTATAAGGAGACTATTATTTGACAGAGAACGCACGTAGAGTCAAAGAAATAGGGCTTATCATTATTTTCTGGCATTCTGTTCCAAAGCTAAAGACATCTGGATATTGTTAAGAGACTCTCTGCACCTATTCCCACTCTCAGATTTTCACAGCAAAGCCTCTAATACCTAAATCAAAGTTTCACTGTTGTGGGCCCCAGCTATCTCGGGAAGCATCACATTCCTGTCCTTGTGTCATCCCGGCCAAAGCTCTACCTTCATATGTGGCTGCAAGGCTCCTGAGTGTGGACAGATTTGGGGCTTGGTGAACTTCAGACCATGTGTCCTCTGGTCCTCCCAAGATGGCAGTCTCATCTGCCCAGATCTTGCAACACATACACAGGGACCTGTTCTAGAGAACTCCTCATTTGGTAAGTGTAGGTTTAGATATCTAAAGGGGTTAAAGAGGAAGAGACTTGTGCTTTTTCTCCTCTCCGTGAGCCTGAGTCTATATAACACTCAGATAGGTGGCCTGGCCTTTTAAGAAAATGCCTCATATCAAGCTGGGTCTCCGTTCCATTTTGACTGATTCCTTCCCCTTCCAGGATGGGCCTTTGCAGAGCTCTGACTATAGGAGCAAAGACCGCTGTTGCTTTTCCTAAGGGCACTTGGAGGCCAAGGACCCAGTTCCCCATCTGGGTCTGCTGTGACTCATATGACCGCAGACAGATTTGATTGTTTTCTTATTCAGAGTCATTAATTAACTCTCTTTAGCCTCAGAACAGCATGTAATAGGAGGGAGGCCATTTGTGGGGGTCTCTAGGCAGCCATGCCCAGGGCTGAGTACCATCTCCTCTGCTAATAGGATCAGGAAATGGTTTTAATCCTGGCTATAACCCTTCAAAAAGCTTAGACTGTCAAGATTTCAGTCCAACATGAGAAAGGAAACAAAAGTGCAATTCCTAAGGTTGCTATAGTTATTCTGGCAAAAACTGGGAGGCCCAGGGATCCCTCAAAGGAGGACTGGATTTTCATTCATTCAATAAACATTTCTTGGACCTACAGTGTGCCAGGCATACAGAACGCAACCCACGGTGGGATAAGTCCCATCATATATAAATCTTGAAAGGAATGAGACAACAGATGTAGAAACCTTAAAAAGGGTATGTGCTATAACCAGAAAGTTTTAGAAATGTAAAAAATGTAATAATCATAAACCATCATTCTTTTGTAATATGAGGGAAAAGGCTGAGGGAAGTTGAGGGTTGCTCTGGACACGTCCCTGGTTAGCAACAAAGATGGGGCTTAGAACCTGTGCTTTCTGATGCCTAAAGCATGATCTTCCCACTGTCCTAAATGGCTCTGTTCATTAAATTATCCAAAGGGCACATTTCTAATCCAAATACAATGCCCAAATTTAAAATTAAAATAGATGAAATAGGAAAATTAGACTGTCCATCTATATCTGTGTTGTCAAATATGGTAGCTACTGGCCACATGTAACTATTGAGCACTTGAAATATGGTGAGTCCCAATTGAGATCTGCCATAAGTACAAAACATATATCAGATGTTAAAAAAAAAATAGTATGAGGCTCCGCGCCAGTGGCTCAAGTGGCTAAGGTGCCAGCCACATACACCCGAGTTGGCAGGTTCAAATCCAGCCCAGGCCTGCCAAACAATAATGACGGCTGCAACCAAAAAACAGCCAGGCATTGTGGCGGGCGCCTGTAGTCCCAGCTACTTGGGCAGGCGGAGGCAGGAGACTCCCTTGAACCCAGGAGTTGGAGGTTGTTGTGAGCTGTGATGCCACAGCACTCTACCCAGGGCAACAGCCTGAGGCTCTGTCTCAACAACAACAAAAAAATTAGTATGAAAAAAGAATGTAAAATAGCTCAGTAATGTTCATTACAGTCTGAAATATTTTAGATATATTGAGTTAAATAAAATATATCATTAAAATTAATTATACTTGTATCTACTTTTTTCTTTCTTTTTAAATGTAGCCACTAAAAAAATTGTAGTAATAGTTGTGACTGGCATTTATAACTCACATTATATTCCTACAGAACATGTTGTTCTAGAGTGTTCCCATTTAGGGGGACATCTTCTTTACAAACTGAGGCATTTTGCAAAGTAGGTCTGTAATCGATTAGCCTGGGATTGAATCCTAGCTCTGCCATTTAGGGTGTGTGACCTTGAGCAAGTTGTGCTTCTGTTTCCTCACCTGCAAAACAAGGATGATTAATGGAGCCTGCCTCGTATGTTATAAACTAAATCACTTAGAACTGTGACTGGTCCATAGTGAGTGTTCATTTAATATTAATTGTGGTTACTGTCAGAGGAGGCTTACATGGCTTACACAATTTTACAAGATGAGGCATCAGGCAGGAGCATGAGCAGGAAAAAGATTATTAGTTAAAACATGATTGAAAATACTTGTTAAGTATAAACTCATCAGTTACCATGATGTGGCCCCTATTTTCTGGCAGATGATAATGAGGAAAGACTTCAAGTCATTTACATAGTATACAATGAATAAACAAATTAGCTAACTGCATTATGCACAGGTCTTGACTTCTGCTAATGGGTTGAGGAAGAAGATGATTAGACGGTACTTGTACTAGATAACCCAAGAGCTCTAAGTCTCTTAGACTTCAAGATTCCTCAGGGGAATGAGAGCCTTGTGCTCTGGGAGAAAGATTCTGAACAAGAATCTGACATTCCCAAGAAAAATGCTGCTCTGCACTCATTGGCCTTGGTCAAGACTCTGAGTCTCAGTTTCCTCTTCTGTAAAACTGAGATAGTTCCAACTCTCTCACAAGGTGCAGTGAAGATTAAATTAGATATTGTGGCTCAGTGCCTGTAGCTCAGCAGCTAGGGCACCAGCCACATGAGCTGGCAGGTTCAAATTCAGCCTGGGCCTGCCAAACAACAATAATTAGAACCAAAAAAATAGCCAGGTGTTGTGGCAGGCACCTGTAGTCCCAGGTAGTTGGGAGGCTGAGGCAACAGAATTGCTTAAGCCCAAGAGTTTGAGGTTGCTATGAGCTATGACACCACAGCACTCTATCCAGGGCAACATAGTGAGACTGTCTCAAAAAATAAAAAAATAAATACCGTATATACTAGAGTATAAGCTGGGTTTTTTCGGCACAAAATTTGTGCCGAAAAACCCGAACTCGGCACAAATTTTATGCTGAAAAAACCCGGCTTATACTCGAGTATATAAGGTAAATTAGATATTGCAAATAAAATACTTGTTAAATAGTAGGCACTCAACAGATAGTAGCTATGACTAAATGGGATTTCAGGTGTTCTTTAATAAAGACTTTGCTGTTCAGAGTCTCCAGAACCTTTTCTGTAATTCTACTTCATTTCCCATCCTCATTCAGTCCCTGAGGGGGTTGAAAGGACAGTTTCACCTGATTGAGTATGTCTACACCAAAACGTAGGGTCTTGGTAGCTTTGGGCACACTATACAATACTGCATGTTCTTTGCTGTCCAATGAACACATGTGAGGTCCTTCCCCTGAGATAATGAGACAAGCAGCAAAATGGGCCTTGTTCTCCCTTATGTTTATACTCAAGTTCTGCCCTTGATGTTTAGAGCACT
This sequence comes from Loris lydekkerianus, assembly GCA_963574355.1. Lineage (NCBI taxonomy): Eukaryota > Metazoa > Chordata > Mammalia > Primates > Lorisidae > Loris > Loris lydekkerianus. The sequence goes on along the minus strand of CAUYPK010165558.1, from coordinate 100,821 downwards.
TTACATGCTGCTTTGAGTAAAAAAGAGGGGACCTAAATCCAGAAGCCAAGGCTAGAATCACGTTCTTTCTCCCACCTCCCAGGACACTTCGTTGCTGTCTTTGACCATCTCTTCCTGTTCCAAATGTCTGCCTTCTGGAAGAAGACCAAAGAAATAGACATTAAGCTCAGTGAAGGCTTTTGTTGACAGTGTGTGTTGAACTATAGTGTAAACAGTAAGATTAGTCCCATAGTATCTTAGAAGAAGAAAAACTCAGTTAGATTTCCTGGCTCTAAGTGTGGTGGGTGAGTTGCGTTGGGGAAGAGCCTGCAGGTAGGAACACTCCTGGTTAACAAGCTCCTGACTTCTAGGAACCAAGTATCACTGCTGAGGTCTATGGGGATAGTCTGACTTTGCAATGCATCTTTTCTCTTTAATTCATACTTTTATTCACTCTATAAATGATAACTGGGCTGGGTTGTTTTGCGAATTTTTGCTATGAGGAGCAAGAGGCTGGCTGGGGAGAGGAGAGATACCCACATGCAAACTGAACCAAGGATCAGGGCTGAAGGAACTGCATGGTGGGTTGGCCATGGCAGTGGCAAAGCTGTGGATTCCAACCACACAGACTTGAGTCTGAATCAATCTCATTTTCACCACTAAATGTCTGACCCTGGGCAAGTGCTTTAACCTTTCTGGGCCTTATTTTCTTCATCTGAGACAATAAAACCAAGTTTTACTGGTCTGTTGTGGCAATTACATGGCAACATATGAGACAATGGTTAGGGTTAATACTAACCTTCCTTTATTGAGTGTTTACAGTGGATCAGGTATTGTGCTCAGCAGTTTATAAGTGCATAAGAGCTTCGTTACTATCCGTATTTTGCAGCTGAGGAGAGCAATGCTCAGGGACTTTAAGTAACTTGCCCAAGGTCTCATAGACAGTAAGAGGACCAGATCCCCAACTCAGGTGATCTGACTACAGAGCCTGTTCTTAACAATTGAGATCAATGCCTCTCTGGTTCAAGGACAACAGGAACCCAATAACTTATTTTGAAGGAGGTAGAGGTTATTTGTGGCTCAGCTTGTACAGATATCTTCTGCGTGGTCTTTAAATGTGGATACAACATTTAAGGGGCTCTGAGGGGTTTATGGGGTAGTCAAGGCAGGCAGGAAAAAGCTGTGATCAAATGAACAGGAGTAGGAATGCCATCAGCATGTCCTGGAGGTACTGAAATGGAGGAGAGTTGTTTAGAAGGCCTTGAATGGCAGTCTAAGAAGTGTTACAGTGCCCAAGATGTTCATAGGCAAAAAAAGGGATGTGGAATCCAAAACCATGAATTTGGGGCATCTCACTCAATTGGGACTTTTTTTTTTTTTTTTTTTTTTTTGTTGCCCTCGGTAGAGTGCCATAGCATCACAGTTCATAGCAACCTCCAGCTCTTGGGCTTAAGCAATTCTCTTGCCTCAGCCTCCCAAGTAGCTGGGATTATAGGTGCCTGTCACAACACTCAGCTATTTTTTTGTTGTTGCAGTTTGGCTGGGGCCAGGTTTGAACCCACCACCCTCGTTATACCGGGCCGATGCCTACTCACTGAGCCACAGGCACCACCCTGAATTGGGACATTCTGTTGCAGTGTTGAGTGTGCTCACCAAGTGTCTCAAAGCCAGAGCCTGTGGAGGGCCTGGCCAGATAGCACAATGGTCCAGCATTCCTGCCAGTACTCCATACTTTTCAAAGAATTTTCATGGCCTTTCTCTCATCTGAACTTCCCCAAAGCCCTAGGCAGAAGAAGAGTGGCAAGTCTGCTACAAGGATTGCTGTGTGTGTCAAATGGCAGGCAGCAAAGATTGCCAGGAAGTGCAGATCCCAAGCACAGCTATTATACAATGCCCAAACCCAGGCAAAAGCTTAGGAGAGGTCTTCTTCATGAGGGAGGAGGAAGAAGATTTGCTCCCTGGGCTGAGACCTTTTCCCTGTGCTCTGGGAAGCAGGCAGTATTATCCTTTGGTTCACGATCCCCCAGGGACACCACTGAGTGGCTGCCTCCCAGGGTGGCTGTTAGGAGGGCCTGAGTTGGGGTTATTGCAAATGCCACAGCCCTTTGTGAATGCAGTCCCCAGCAGTCAGTGGTCACCTCCCATGCAGAGAGCTTGTTCCACAAAAGGAGATTTTTTGGACTTACCATATTGAATTCATTCTGTTTATTCCTCTGTAGGCTTCAGGGGCTGAAAACCAAATCCCATCCTCCTCAGGCTGGTTAGAAGGAAAATCTATCTTTTCTAATGGCTGCAGTCACAATCTGCACCAGATTTTTCTCCATGGCTACGCTTATAATGACAATGGAAAACAAAGGCAGGAAGGGAGAGGGGCATGAACGCAGCACTTCTTCCAAGAGGCACCTGCAATTCTGAGGAGGATGCAAGGCAGCGGGGAGGTAACTTTCACAGCTATGAGTGAGTCCCTTGATGAGTAAAAGAGGCATTTTGATGTGCAAAATGATAGCAGATAAAAGAGATCATGGTGCCTCACTGTGTTTTCTTTGAAAAGTCATGCTAGGATTCCAGATGCCCTCCACAGTTCTGAAAGGATTAATACAAATATGGGAAAGGCCTCAAAGATTTTGCTAAGTTGTCCAGGGATAAGTTGCTAGTGGTTGTAAATGGATCACTACTGAGAAATGATAAACACTTGGTAATGGAATGTTAAGGCCTCATCGGACTATTAACCTCAGTAATAATTAATGTGTGTCAACACACACTGAATTCAACAGGGTTGAATGGTAACTTCTGAAGAATAAAATCAAGTTAATAATAATCAGAATAACAATAATAAAGGCACAGGTATTTGGAATGGTGGAACATCAGAAAGCAGGGCAGTACGGTTACTTTAGAACAACTTTATGAGTCAGGTCCCTTTTACTTGACTGTTCTAACCCCAAGGCTCTGACATACCAATTCTTTGACATTTCCATGATGAGCCCCCAGCACAAGGCCTGGCACACGGCAGTTCACGCACCTGCCTCCATTCTGGGGTAAGGCCTGTGCTCAGCGGTAGAGGTATGGAAATAAATGAAACATAGTTCCTGTCCTCAGGGAGTCAGTCAATTCTAAAATAGAACAAGGTATTCGGTGTAGAAAATGTGCAAATGCATGTCACCACCTCATGATATTCCCTTATAGCTGCTTCCTCATGCCTCTGGAATAATGTAGCCCAACAGGTGAGGCAAATTGGGATTTTATAAATGCTTCCAGCCTTATCTCACATCAGGTCTAAGCAGGCCCAGCTGTGGAACCTGGGGTAGCAGAGTAAAGGCAAAGAAGGCAAAGGCTGTTGTATTTCAGAAGCTTGTTGCATTCAATGAAAATGATCTTCCTACATGCTTTATTTGAAAGACAGGCTCTCAAGACCATTTGCCTGCAATTAGAGCACGCTGCAACAAGGGGCACCATGAAGCAGTGTGGTCCAAGCAGCCATGCTTCCTGCAGGCATGCTACACTGAGCAAAGTACAATTTTTCAGTTGTTAACCTTCAGAAGAACATAATTTAAAATTAATTAATTATAAAGGAATTTCACATTGAATAGGACCAAGCCATGGTAACTTATATATAGTGAGTGAAGAGCTGTGAATTCATCAACATTCATGTAGCAAATCTATTGTGTGCCCACTATGTACAAAGAAAAGCACAAAGTCCCTGCCCTTAGGTACTCAGTCCTCCAAGGAAGACAGACAGAGACAGATAATTACAATGCAGCAAGATTCGTGAGCACTGGGAACATAGAGGAGTGACTGATTCTGCTGCAGGGAACACACACGCAGTCTTGTGTATTGGGTCCAGATGTTAACACCTGAGTCAGAGGATTTACACCAACACATAGAAGGGGAAAAGCCAGTGTGTTGGAGTACTTTGAGACACTGTAAGAAATTCAGATTGGTCTGTTGAACGACTGTGGACATAGAACTTATATTTCTAATTTCCTATTCTGGTGCTCTGCAAGCCTGGTAATGGCTGTCTTGACCATGTGGGCTGGAGTAGCATGAAAGTTAGAGTGATGACATTGCTTTCCAGTGACCAGCCCTGGTGCCTTATTCCCACCACAAGGCCTCCTTGGCACCTCTTTTTCTGGATCCTGGTGATGCTGCCTCTTGATTATGATTGGCATGTCCCAAGGGATCTAGAGGATCAGCTGTGATCCTGGCCCCAGAGGAACTTGGTGCTTGTGAGATGTCCAGTGGAAATGTTCTAGCTATCCTGAGGTGACTTTTTGTTTTACCGCTGTCCCCAAGCACCAGGCTGCCCTACCCCCTCATCACAAGCAGGTCTTCTGATCTGTGACCAGTCCCTGAGGCTACTCTTAGGAAAGTCTTGGCTTGGGTGCGCCTGTGGCTCAAGGAGTAGGGCACCAGCCCCATATACCGGAGGTGGTGGGTTCAAACCCAACCCTGGCCAAAAACTGCAAAAAAAAAAAAAAAAAAGGAAAGTCTTGGCTCAATCAAATGGAAGATTGCCGGCAACAGGCACCCCTGCCTCTCAGGCCACCGAGAAGACAAGGCCTATCTCTCCCACTGGAGACCTTCTTGGACCCTGAAAAGTTGTCTCTTCACACCCCCAAGCCTGTCCCTACCCTCCCCAGAACTGGCACCTCTGTGTTAGAGAATACAGAGGAGTAACCATCTTGAATAAGTGAAAAAAAAAAAAAAAAATACCAGAATGTTTAAATTTAAACAAACCATTTAAAGCCACTAATTGCCCTGTAGGGAGTTTTAATAGATAATATAGCAATACCTGGTTCGGAGAGTAGACAAAAGGAGACACTGAACAAGCCCCACTGAAATTCCACTTACAAGTCTTAAAACAGATCTTTGAAAATAATTTGTGTGCCCAGGACACTTAACACCTGAGACTAATAGATCCTGAGCCACCTGTCCAGTCCAGAGCCAACTCAGGTCTCCTACCCCCTCCTTCTCCCTCTCTCTGTAGAGAGCTCATCCCTGCCGGTTAGGACCAGATCTACTCAGGCTGCCTGAAAGGAGGGCTGTCACACACAGGTGGTGGTGACAACACTTCCTACCTTGCCCACCACCTCCAGCAAACACATACACCCTCTGACTTGGGCCTAGATGGTCCCTTCATCTCGCAGGAAGCACTAGGGCACATCCCAGGAGCGCCTGCCAGCTCTCTACTCCAGACAGGCAGGACTCCCTTCCTGGAGTTAACAAAGAAAAATCAACACAGAGCCTTTAAAAACTATTCAGAGGAGGATGTCTCCACCAAAGGAGATGAGGACAGGCTGAGATAAGCAGGGCTTAGAGACTGAACAGAAACAATTGAAAACATTCATTGGAGGCAATAGAAAGCAGATCGGTGAAATGAGAAACAAGATGTCTCCCTTCCAAATCACTGCAGAAAAGAAATCACTAGCTATGGCTCTTAAGTCAAAAAAGGAAATGTACAAAACATAAAACATGATGAGAGGAGGCCACCGGAATGGTTATGACAATAAACGTAAGCGCTGACATTCCCTTGTTAGAAGACAATGGTTCCCAGATTAAATTAATACAAGAGACTCACCCCAAATTAAATGGCTCCTAGGTAGGCAAAGCTATCCCAGGTAAATGCAAACAAAAGAAAAAGCGTGAGTGTCTATATCCGACAAAGCACAATTTAAGGCAATAAGCCGTGTCAAGCAGGATAAAAAGGGTAATTTTATATTCATAGGAGCAATTGTGAAAGCATAACTGTTCTGAACATTTGTACACTCAGTACTTTAGCATCGAAATACAGGAGGCAAAATCCGTTACCATTAGAAATGCAAGAATTTGGCCAAACAACAGTTGTGGGCATAAATTGACATGCTCCTTTCAGTATCTGATGTCAAGTAGCCAAAGCGTATGTGACAGAAAGGACTCACAGTGAAGACTGAATTAAAAGATGGGTACTAAATTCTGTACCAATCTGAATGATGTTTGCAGTGTTTTAAAAGCCGTAAATTGATGCTTTTGCTGTGTTAAATTTAGTACACATTTGTATACACAGTATAATTATAATTGCATTTTAAAACCCCTAAACCACAGAAAAGCCACTGCAATAAAATACATCAAAATGTTAACGTGTGGTGTGTTTAGTTAGAAAGGTTGAAATTTAGGGGCGGTGCCTGTGGCTCGAAGGGGTAGGGCACCAGTGCCATATGCCGGAGGTGGTGGGTTCAAACCCAGCCCCGGCTAAAAACTGCAAAAAAAGAAAGGTTGAAATTTAGGTCTTGAAAATTTTTCTTTCCACATTTTCTTCTAGGGGTCTTTAATGATCATACATAGTTCATGACTTCAAAAGTGAACTGAAAAATAAAGTCTCATCCCTATAACATAAGGTTTAGACTTTCCAAGATCTGAGGCCATACATTCCTGGTGGGCCTTGTGTAAAATTTAACAGACCAAAGCAGCAGACAGAAATCCCAGCAGGCCCACACATCTGGGACCTGCTGGCTCTTCAGGCCGTCCTGGCCTGAGACCCTCTTTTTGCTTCAGTGCACTGCATTCTCCCAATTCAGTTCCCATCCCCGCTGTTGTATATTTTCCATCCTTCCATTTCCCCTGGCAGCTCAAAGGTGGTTGTTCTGGGACATACCCAGGCCTCCTTGCTTACTCCCTCTCCATGCCCCTGGTGACCTCAGTTACTCTTATACAGGGACATAACTCCCCTCTATAAGCTAAGAACTCCTAAATCATATCTGGCCCAGAACACATCGCAGGGCTTCAAAGGTGTACATCAACCTGAAGACTGGACATCAGCCCATAGATGTGGGACAGGGATGGTGGGACGTGCCTGTAGTCAAGGCCCTTGAAGCATGTGAAGGTGGGACTAAGATTAGTTGTGAGGCTGAGATGCCCCCAGAGGGTGGTGTCGAAAGCATTTGGGCATCCAACAGTCAGATGTAGAAGGTTTCCATGAAAAAATCAGAATAAACCATCACCTTGAGTATGACTCACTCTGTGCCATCCAAATATGAAACCTGTGGCTCTGACTTACAGCATTACGAACTATGGTTATGGCAGTAATCAAAAACAACAAAGTCAAATTTTAAAAACCAGGCTCAGGCTTTCCTGGCACTTGGAATGCTCACTCAGGACTTCCCAGATTTTCTTCTGCCCACCACACACAGCCAGTCCACCACCAGTTCAGTGGACAAACTCTGCTCCACCACCGAGATCTGCAGGTCAGTGGTTTCTGGTCTGGCCTCCTGACTTCTCAGGGCAGAACAGAAGGTCTGTAAATTCTCCAAAGTTTGGAATCTACTGGTAAAATGAGTAAAGATGAGGTTGGGTTTTTAGCCTGCTGATGTGGTATGTTAATTTAAATGCTTTTATAAGTACAAGGCACAGTCTCTTTTGAAAAGGACAAAAATAAACTTAAGTACTAATTCTAAACATATATTCTCATCAATTTCAGCTTTAAGTACATGCTCTCGTTGGAAAGGAAATTACTTTAAGAGAGCTTTCTAAAATTATTACATACAATTCCTCTTATATTCCTAGGTCTCAATTGCTATCTAGTTACCATTTTGTTTTGAAAGACAAACATGAGGGAGCCGCTCCTTGGAAAAATGGGTTCAGGAAATACTATGCAGCTGTCTGGTTCTGGAAAAATAAAAGGTGTTGCTAAGTAAACTCTAGCAAGTCACTTAACTTTTCTCATTCACAACCTCCTTTTTTTTAAAGTGAAGAAAATAATACATACCATAAAAGACCATTGTGATAGCCAGATGCCATGGCTCATATCTGTAAATCCTAGCACTCTGGAAGGCCAAAGTGGGTGGATTGCTTGAACTCGGGGAGTTTGAGACCAGCCTGAGCAAGAGCAAGGCCCTGTCTCTACTAAAAACAGAAAAATTAGCCAGCATGGTGCCATACTCAGCTACTTGAGAGGCTGAGGCAGGAGGATTGCTTGAACCCAGGAGTTTGAGGTTGCTGTGAGCTAGGCTGATGCCATGGCACTCTAGCCTGGGCAACAGTGTGAGACCCTGTCTCCAAAAAAAAAAAAAAAAAAAAGACTTTTGTGAGCAGGGCATGGTGGCTCATGCCTGTAAGCCTATAGTACTCTGGGAGGTGAGAGGATCACTTGAGCTCAGGGAGTTCAAGACTAGCCTGAGCAAGGGCAAGACTCACCTCTGCTAAAAGTAGAAAAAGTAGCCGGACATTGTGGCAGACGCCTATAGTCCTAATTGGGAGACTGAGGCAAGAAGATCACTTGAGCCCAGGAGTTTGAGGTTGCTGTGAGCTATGTATGACACACTCTACCTAGGGCAACACAGTGAGACTCGGTCCCTGCCCCTAAAAGAGACTATTGTGAAGAAAATTCTGTTTCTTAAGTGTCTAGTACAGTGTCTGCCTTGGAACAGAAGTTCCATAAACTAAGCAGTCATTATTATTCTCATATCAGACAGTGGTTTTCAGGCTCCCTGCTCCTACTGCACACACATGACAAATGAGAGCCATTATAGGAAGAACTCCCGGCTACAGCAGGGCAGCCATATCCCTTCTCTCACTCAATACGCATTAGAAGGCACTGACTTTGACTGCAATTGAGGTGATTATAGGAAAAGTCCCTAGACTCTGCTTATTCATTAAGTAATATAGTCCTGAAATTTATTGCTTTATCATTATTTACAAATACAGGGGGGTGCACTAATGTCGAAAGGACAAGTTTCAATTAGTTGAGAGCCTCTTTCCTCAGAACGAGACATAGCACAACCTCCCTGGGAGCCAGCATCCTCAACAGCCCCTGGGAGCCTGGCTCCTGGCCTTTGTCAGGCTCTCAAGCCACTGGGTATCCAGGGCTACATTTTCTTCTTCCCTCCAACCCTCTCACTGATATGATAACCTTTAGCTATCAGTTGTGAATGCTTCATGAATAAATGCATGTGAATTCTGCCCTCACTCTGGCACCTCCCTGCATTGCAACCAGCAAATGTGCATTGCAGGCCAAAATCAGGTCAGATGACCTGGCTGCCAGCAATAGTGTGCGCAGAAGGCAAATGATTAAGTAACGCGTGTCTATCCACTTGACATGACATTCTGCAGCCCCTGGAAATGATGCTCTTGAAGACTCAAAGGCCACGTGGAGATGTCTAACATTAATTGAATAAACAGACCATGAAGAGAGTGTCCTGGGTCAGTCATCACACGCAGGAACCCAGACCGAAGGGGAAGGCTGAAAAGAATTTGTTGCTACATTGAGGGCATGATTCTGCCTGATGTATTTTCAAATTCTCTTCCATGTTGTTTGGTTTTTACAATGACAGTAGGGTGATGGGTGGGGGAGGGAAAGGCCCCCAAGGCTGGAAACTAGCCCAGGGCTTCTACACAGGCAAGTGGCCAAACTTAGCATGCTAAACTCAGAATGAAGGCTAAGGAGCCAGACCAGGGGAAAGGATGGGTGAGCCAGAGTCCATTCAGCAATGAAATGTGGACTTGACCCAAAATAGCTGTCAGACTCAGCCTCGGAGTCTGAATTAATCTACCTCTTAGTTTATTGACATCTATGAAATTGATTCTCGCCACAGAATCACAACCCATGGCCCTGACATTGCAGTCTCTAAAAAGCATGACTGGGGAGGCAATGGGAAAGCATCTATGCCGGTCTGTGCAGAGGGACGCCCTGCACTGGGTGGGCTTTGCCAGGGCAGGGAGAGAAGTTGTGGGAAGAGAAGAGAGGGTAGGGGATATTGGTGGTAGGAATGGGGGGACAGGCAGGGAGAGTAGCTTATGCTGCCATCAGGTCATAAATGGCCTTGCGTGCTGCGTTCTCTGTACTCATGCTGAAAGCCTGCCCCACTCCAATTGAATGTGCCCCTCACCCACTCCCACTCCCACCTGCAGATCTGGGGGGAGCAGCTGCAGCAGCAGAAAGGCCTGGGCAGCGTGTTCCAGAGGGACTCCTCACCCTGGGCTTTCAAAGGGGAGGATTGTTTTATGGGTTTATCCTTTTGTCCTCATACCATCATGAGACTAGACTTCAAAGGGCAGGAGGTAGGCAGTAGAACTGGTCACCAATAGAAAAGGGCTTCCCAAGAAGTTATGCTGGGAACTGGAACATCTAGATCCTTCCTTTCCTTGCTGCAGATCTAAACTTCACTCCCTTTTCCTAAGACAGGACCCACTGCTTAGTCCCAAGAACAGATCCCTCTGTTGGTCCTGAAGTCCTTCACTTGGAATAGAATGGGGATGGGCATAGCCTGAAGGGCACGTAAAGACTTACTGCTGATGAGGATAACTAGGACAGGCTGGTGTCAGCCCTGGCTCACACAGCCACACTTCTTCCCAGGTAGGCTATACAGCAGGCCCGGGAGGAAAGGCCTGTGGTGCCCCAAGCTTCTCTCTTCTGCGCGTAAGCACTTGCTGAGAGTAGAAACAACTGTTCTCTTGGAATCAATACAGACTCCTTGAAGCCCACTATTCGTAAACCTACCCAGATCCTTTCAGGGAAATCCAGCTCAGCACCAAGGTTTCCATGGCAGTCAGAGTCCCCTTATCACTGAGTAGAGAGAATAAACCTTCTCAAGCACAGAGCACTAACCAGCCCTTGTGCAGTCCTGTCTGGTACCTGACTCTCGCAGCCTGTCACACTGAGCTCTGCATGGTCTGGCAGGCAACTGCACCGGACTGGAGCCCACTGGATCCAGCAAGAAGGCAGATAGGCCTTGGCTGCCCACAGCGGAACCCAGACCACCAACACTCCAGTCCTGGGGTTTCCATGTCCCCCCCACCCCTCGGGGTGCCTGGTGGTCTAGGGCTGATTCCAAGTCTATCACCCTGCAGGGACCTCTCCTCTCACCCACATCTGCCCCATCTATGGCCCCAACGTAAAGCCATCAGAGAGCAGTCTTCGCCCACTGTACACATCCCTGGTTTGACAAGGCTGGCCTGCTCTGACCATAGTTGTTGCGACTGTCTGTTGGGATTTTTTAATGTGACCATGATTCCAAGACTCCAGAACCTGACTAGTTATGGTCTCCTCTTGGCTTTCTGCACACCTTGCTGTGGCATGACCATCTGTGCCCAAGTCTGCCTGTCTCCTCCAGGGCAGGGACCAAATGTGCCCTCTCTAGCTCCTAGTCCAGGTTCAACACAGAAGTTTCTAAGATGTGAGGACCTCAGGAACTGCCCCTTATGAGACTCCCAAGATCATCTTTTCTCTTTTTTTCCATAATCCAACCCAGAAAATAAGGGGTTAGGTTGGGTATGGTAGCTTACACCTATAATCCCAGCATTTGGGAGGCCAAGGTGGGAGGATTGCTTGAGACCAGGAGTTTCAGACCAGCCTGGACAACATAGCAAGACCCCATTTCTAAAAAAAAAAAAAAAAAAAAAAAGAGGAAGAAAGAAAAGGAAAAAAATTAGTCAAGTGTGATAGTGTGCACCTGTAGTCCCAGCTACTCAGGAGGCTGAGACAGGAGGATCACTTGAGCCCAGGCATTTGAGGTTGCAGTGAGCTATGATGCACTCTACTTTGGGCAATAGAGTGAGATCCAGTCCAAAAAAAAAAAAAAAAAATGAGGAGGAGAAGCGGGTTAGATGTCCTGATTCCCAGAATGACTTCCTAGGAAGCACTTTTCTCCCTGAGACCAGTTCTGCTATTTACCTCCTGCCCTTTGAAGTCCGACATGAAGTCCAGCATGAGGACAAAAGGATAAACCCACCCTCTCATTAGAAAGTCCAGGGCAAAGAGTCCTCCCTGGAGCACGCTGTCCAGGCTTTTTCTGCTGCTGCAATTGTTCCCTCCAGATCTGCAGGGTGGGGTGGGAGTGGGGCACATCCAATTTACAAACCACAGGTAGAAGGGCTGTTTGAGGCAGCCTGTGTGGCTTTTCTATTTGAAGTGCTGCCTCTGACACACCCAACGAGGATTAATCCTAGTAGGCTTTTGGCTCATACACAGTTTATTGGCCTGTGCTTCCTAATGTCTTTTTCCACAGTCAAATCTCCTCGGGAGACGCTCACAGAAGCAAAAGGGCCTTTGAGCTGGAAAATCTTGGGCCGTTAGCCTCTGTAAGTGGAGTCAAGTGAGTTGGTCTCCACGGTGATGTTTATTTCCCTGTTCCGAGAAAGAGGCATAGGCTGCTCATATGCTCCAAAACAAACAAAGAAATGGGAGGCGGACGAAGGTGGACACAACTCACGGGAAGTCTGGGACGCCTGGCAGAGGCACAGGAAGGTGCTTCCCTGTGGGCAGATCCATAAACTGGCATGGAACCCTCCCCTCTCCCAAGGCCTCCTGTTTCCTTTGCTTTTCTGGGCCTCTAGCATAGGGAACAAGGGACCAGATCCTCAGGTGAACCTGGCTTGCACCTGCCCCCGCTTTCCAAGCTCCTCCCCTCTCTTCTGTCCTGCCCACTCCCTCCTTCCTTTCTGATTTAATATCTCTGCTCCCACATTTGGAGGTGACTGCTCACAGCGCATCTGCACCTCCCCCAGGCATTTTCAACACCCTGTCCCACTCCTGTGACCCAAATGCAAGATATTACATAGATCCCAAACCAGAACTTCCTTTTGACTTCTGCCCATAGTCCTAGGATTATGCCACTAGCAACAGGTAGCTATTTATGTTGAAAATTAAAAATTCATTTCTCAAGCACCCCAGCCACAATTCAAGTGCCTGATGCCCCGTGTGTGGCCAGTGGCTACCATATTGGACAGCGCAGAAATGAAATACTTCCATTATTGCAGAACATTCTATTGAACGGCACTACCCAAGGACCTCAAGATAATTTAGGGTCCTGATTCTTCCACAAAATCCATTCACTATTCCTTCCAGTTCTTCCCTGCCAGCTGCAAGCTTGACAATATAGGGAAGAAGGAAGCCCATCTTTGAAATCAGACAGACCTGAGTTTAAATCTGATTTGAAATTTGGTTTGCTGGGAAGTCTCAGCCTCCTCTTTGTAAAATGGGAATAGTCATATCGACCTGGGTAGATTGGTGGGAGGATTAAATGAGTACACAGTAAGTAGCAGGCAGAAAGAAACCATCAAGTAGTTATCACTGTCCTTGTTATTGATAAAATGTTGGAGGCTAAGTCCGTATAAGGGATTTAAATGTGTGTGCAAACTGTCAGGGTTGGAAAGTGACAGAAACAGACATAAGGATGGAGATATGTCCCTTGGCCACTTGGGGATATTTCTATTTTGAGTGCTATTTCCTCACCATATTGATTTTAAATCAATTGTTAAGAACTTTTCATTGTTTCACAGTTTGCAGAGGTGCAAACTGATATTCCCTCAGATATTCAGTAGTCACCCCCATCAAGTTCCTCCAATGAGTCACTTCTATAGAAGCCACACAGTAGGGGTGAACCGCTGGACCAGCCAGAGTTCAGTAGGAGACGCACAGGAGCTTCTTGGCATGGTCAGGAGCTGATCGTCAGTGTGACCTGGGTCAGCCAGCTCACCACTCACCATTTATCCAGTGACATAATGAATGGAGTTGTCAAAGATCAAATGAAGATATTGAATCAACGTTCATTTCCTTGTGGGTGCACCTGTGTCTGGCATCTGTGGGGCCTGGTTCTGCACTGAATCTTAGTAGGTGCTCAGTACATGTTTGCTGGATTCTGGTCATGGAAACATACTATTTAGAACTATACTATGCACCTTGCAAAAGCAGGACAGCATTATCAATACTGCAATGGATAAGATGGTCCAGAACAAACCCTCTAGTTTATTTTTACCTTATTTTAAGTCTGAAGTTGATTTTCCTTGATGAAAATCTGGCCACGGTCAGCACCAGGGATCTCTGCTCCTTTTTGGTTAAACCCACTCACTCAGCACCCTCTGAGTACCCTTCACATATCAGACTTGGTGCAGGGGGTACATTGTCACCTCAGGGGCACACTGTGAGTGAAATCCTGCAGCATAGCACAAGGGAGGAAGGCTGGCAGACCCTGGTGCTGGCCCTTCTGGGTGGTGTAGCCTTCCTTTCAGTGGGCAGTGCCCTCCAATGCACACCTCCAATGCAACCCTGGGCTGGGCTAAAGCCTAAGAGCCTCTAACCTCCCCGCCTGCACGTTCACCCATCCTCATCACCTCGCAGCACTAACAATAACCGAAGCTTGGGGTCAGTGTCAATGCTTCCCAGGGGACCTCCACCCTCTTGTCTGTCCTCACAGCCTCTACAGTTTCTGTCCTTCCTCCTTCCCATGCTGAACCTGCTCCGTGGGCCAGGACAGCCACTCTGGGTCCTGAAGGACCTTCCCTTGTCCACATGGCATTGGGTGAAGTTTGTTCCCCATGGGTCCCACACCCTAGAAGCCAAGGACTCCATCCAAGACAAGGAAGCTAGGCCCTTTCTCTCCCCCAGGGATGAACCCAGCCACTTACTCTTCATGTGGAATCTGGGAGCCCTGGGCTGGAGGAGGCCCTCATGGCACACGGGTTCTTGCCCCCTTCACCCACCCTTAACAGTCTATTTCTTTGTAATAGAACCGATTCCCCCTCACCACTTTCAGCCATGACTGCAGTGCACCTCCACAAACATCCATAAGGTTCACTTTTTATTCTCCATGTGCTAAGAACTGACAATCACAGGTCTGAAGCCAGAGGTTCTCTGATTCTGGCCCTTGTAAGCCTCATGTGGTCAGTGGGAGTGGGTTCTGTGACCACCAGCCCTAGAATCATCCCATCACCCAGGCCTCTCTCCTGCACCTGTGGGAAGGTTTCTGCACTGTCTCCTTAGGAATATTATTCTGGTTTATAATAGAGTCCCCAGGGCAATAGCTCTGCAGAACACCACCGCATCTATGGAGCACGTTGGTGCCTGGCACGGTGCTGAAACATTCTGTCTGGATTTTCTCATTTCATCCTCTCCGCTATCTTATGCTGTGGCTGCTGTGATTACCTCCATTTTACAGATGAGAGAATTGGGACTCAGAAGTAGAGTCACTTTACCCAGGTCATGGTGGAGGCAGGCCCAGCTGGACTTGAGGTCCTGACTGACCACCATGCCACACACCCCAGCACACAGAACCAAAGCTCTGCAGGCAGCTGCCAGGAATCACAAGGGTCTCTGGACATGCTCACTCCCCCTGCAGCCCTCTACCCCCATGGTGCAGGCACGAGTGAAGTGGGCAGAAGAGCAGGGTTGGTGCCCTGGGGAACCACTCAGGATTCAAAGCTTCTAGAAAGAATCTTCAGGGTAATTACATCCTGGCACATATACACAGGTAAGGACATGGCAATACTCCTGGCCAAAGGGAGGATCCAGGAGAGACTGTCATTCCTATAGCTTTTGGCCAGGACAAGGAGGGCTGCTGTGGCCCCTGGCCCCGGACACCACCTTCCATGTTTCCATGTGTGCTAGCCCAGTACCCCTCGCAGCCAGGGCTCTGCTAGTGTCCCTCTGATGAAGCAGAAAGAAGGGTTAGTGAGGGCAGCAATGCCCAGAAAACACAGAACCAGCTCCTCTGGTTTTAGGCAGGGAAGGCTTGTACTGGGCAGGCAACATCCCAAACCATGACCTCGGTCACCTCGGGCCTCTCACCTTAGGCTATGTCCGCCTTCAGTGTAAACTACCTGCCCCCAATCCTCTCCCCAGCACTGCACTACGGGATGACATCACTCTCTTCTCAGCCACTGCCAGGCTCCAGAGCCACCCCTATTCGCCTCCATGGTTTGCTTAACCTGTGGCAGTCTGTTCTTTATGCTCAGAGCACCTGACAGGATATGCAATAGCACCCAGCTTAGGGAATACCTGTTGGGCAAACAATGAGGTGGCCCAAAGCCCCTTGTCTAAGCCTGAGGCAGAGGTCTGGGTGCAGGAATAAGACCCAACCCAGTTTGCTGATTTCTTAGCCCAGTTTCTGACACTGGATAATTTACAAAGAAAAGATAAATCTCTTACAGTTCAAGGTGGAGGGGCTGCTCCTACTGGGGGCCTTCTTGCTGTCTCACATATGGCAGAAAGAATACCATGGAGAGAGAGTGACAGCTCAGGTCTCTCTCTTCCTCCTCTTATAAAGCCACAGGTCCCATCACAGCCACATTATCTAACTCTAATTACCGTCCAAAGGCCCCGCCATCAATATGAGTTTGAGGATTAAGTTTCCAACATAAAAGATTTGGGGAACACACTAAAACCACAGCAGCTGGTAACTCCCTGAGGAATCCCAGGAAGAGTCTTCAGCCTCGCAGAGCAAGGTCTCAGGAGCGGGATGAACAGAATGACCTTTGAGATCCCTTCTGTGCCATAAGGAGGTGACAAGGACACCAGAAAACCTGAATCAAAATCCTGGCTCTGTTGCTAACATGAACCAATTACTTCACCTCTCCAAGCCTCAGTTTCCTCAGCTGTAAAATGGGGACATAACAGTTCCTGACTCTAAGGCTGGTGTGAAGATCAGTGAGCTAATAACTGTGAAAAGACCATGAAGCCCCTGGGAAGACTGTGTGAAGGTTGAGCCTCATAATTAAAATCTCATAGACCAGCCCAGGGCCTTGCATACATACAATGGTTTCAGAAACTGGTCTTTTTGAGGGGACTTCAACATTTTTGCTAAACGGGACCTCAGAGATCCTCACTTTAATGAAGGAACCAGTGCAGCCCAGCCCAGGCTCTCCCAGCAGCCCCCACACCACCTCCCTCTCTGTGGCTGGTCCTCCCACAGAAGGCAGAAACTCACCCACTCTTCCCTGGAGGTTAAAAAAAGGAGACGACATAGCAAGCAATCTGCAATCATCTCAGATCTGAAGCTAAGGAGAAAATTCCCTCCCTTCTTTCCTCAAACCCTCGGCATTATCAAACTACAACAGAACCTCAGCAGAAGGTGGGATTCCTCTTCAGTACTTTTCCCCTGCACAGAAGCTCTCAAGCCGCTGGGCCTGTACCATTTCCTTTGTCAGCAACAGCAAAACACTGTCTTCCTCCTCTGAGCACTGAGCTATTCTCTTCTCACACACTCTCCCAGCTGCCTTTCAGATGCTCATCCCTCCACCTTGCCCAAGTACCTGACCCAAGTCACCACTCAAACAAGGACCAGGCCCAACATCTGTCATTTCTCTGATTCTAGGTAAGGGAAGAAGTTGTTTCTGATTCTATGAGAACCTCTCCCTCACCCAGAATAAATCCCACCCCTTATTGAGGATTTCTGCTTTAGTTTGATGGTGCTGAGGAATTTGTTACCTTTGGTTTGCAAGGTTAGAAGTCCAAAATCAGTTTCACCAGACTGGCTGGTGCTCCTTCTGGAAATTCTAGAGGAGAATCCATTCCTCGGCTTGTGTCTTCTCTCCTTCCTTCTCCCACCCGTGGCGTTCTTGCTTCTTGCTCATGAGGACCTTTATAATTACATTGGGCCCACCTGGATAGCCAGGAGATCATCTCAAGATCCTTTAACTTAATCACAATTGCAATTGTAAAATGTTCCTTTTACAACATAGTTACAGGGCGGCTCCTGTGTCTCAGTGAGCAGGGTGCTGAGGGTGGTGGGTTCAAACCCGGCCCTGGCCAAATTGCAAAAACAAACAAACAACAAAAAAAAAACCCCATAGTTACATATTTACAAGTTCTGGGGATTAGGGTGTGGATATCTTTTAGGGGCCACTATTCAGCCTACCATAAACAGGTCACTGAAGCCCCATGCCTTGGCTTCAGGAAACAAATGCCCACCACCCCAGACTCTTGCATGGATGGAATAGAGACTGAGCTAGGAGGGTCAGGCCTGGAAGATGTGACTGAGAGGTAGTAGAGGGAGTGGGGTCTGGATTTGGTTGTTTCAAGTTACATGGCTTCTCCGGGGGACCTGGGGGAGCAGGTTTGCACTCACATGGCCGAGTTGGTCATGAGTTTCCTAAGCCCAGTCCCTGACACCAACGACAACAAATGCCTGGCAGAGTGGATCTGCCTAATGGCCAGGAGGCAGTGAGCTCCGTCCAGGGCTCTTCCTCTCTCATACCTACCTCCACGTAGTTACCAAGTCCTGGGATCTCTTTTCCAAATGTCCCTCAAGCCTTTTCTTCCCACCCCACTGCCACACCAGCTGGGCCCCATCTGTCCCCCTGGCTCACTGCCATGCTGGCTCCTGGCCCCTCTGCCTCTAGCTTCCCTCCTCCCTCACCCCACACACATATCTTCCTATATTGTTCCCAAAGCACACACATGACCATATCCCTGCCCTTGGTGGCTCCCCCTCCTCTTGGGTGGAGGTCCAAGCTCTTTACCCTGAAGTTATGCAGTCTCTGCCCACCTCCCCACAAACTCCAGGCAGTCAGAGCTGCAGCAAGCAAGTGGCAGATGTGCGAGGGCAGAGCTGGGGATGGGGTGAAGCAGATGAGGGAGGAGGATGGGAGGACTGTGCAGATGGTGCTGCAAGGACATGCCTGACTCTGGAGGTCCCTATGCACAAATGCAGGCAGCCCTGGTATGCAGTGGGCCCAGGCTAAGAGCTGCCATTAGTCCCCAGGTAGCCCAAGGGGAGTCCCAGTCACTGACCTGTTGGCATGGCCCTGACTCAAATGGGAATGGCTTCTGTGTGCTGGTTATTATTTTGAAGTCTGGAAGGACAAGAGTGGAAGTCTTTTCTCTGCAAATGATTTTAACCAAACTCCAAGGATGGGGACTGCCCACTGGGACCTGGCTGGGCTAAAGGCCATGGCTTGCTGAGGAGTGATTCTGTCTCTTTCTGCATTGGCTAAAGACACATAAAGTAGGTCCAGGGCCCCTACCTACCTGAGTCACTGCCATGAAGCTTAATTAATGCTCGCAAAGTGCTCCGAGGCCTTCACTGAGAGGCCTCATGTGAACACAGAATATTCTTATTAATCACTGTGACAGCTCAGTGAGGAGGCCTATGGGGCAGCGGCCTCCACGCATAGAACAATGGATGCAGCCGAGCGGTTAAATTGTGATTTTGAAGTGGTCCTGATCAGCTGGCTCAGAAGCAGCGTAGCTGGAGCCACTTAACTCACCTGGCCCTTATCTCCCATGCATTAAGCTGAAAATCAAACCTCCCTGCCTGCCGGCCAGGAACAGTAGAAGAACTGGGAGGTAGTAGTAAAGCATCCCTTTTAACTCTTGCAGGGGAAGAAGCCAAGTAGAGGATCCTATGGGCCCACATCAGGCTGGTTATCTTTGGGCAAGTCCATTGATATCTCCAGACCCCAATTTCCTCTTCTGCAATGTGGGATACTAATCATACCCTTTCCCTATAGGACTGTGAGATTCAAATGATGTGGACATAAATAAGAATAGTAATATTTATAGCACACCAGGCACTCTTCTAAACATGTTCTAATAACTTTGTAGATGAGCGAGCCCAGGAACAAAGTAGCCAAGTGACCTCCAAGTTCCCACGTTAGTGAAAAGTGGAGCTGAGGCCAGGGCAGGTTGGCTCCAAAGCCTGTTGTCTCTCTAATGCTGCCTTTATCATTAGTATCATTAAGCTCATTTTAGGAGTAAGACTTTGCTATGATTGTCATCACCATCTTCCTCATCATCACATGGGGTAAATGGAAGCTGGGACCTGGGGCATCTGTGCGATGTTGGGGATGGGGGCGGGGAGTCTCTCTGTCTTCCCTGGGAAGGGAAGAAAGTTATTGTTATCAAGATGGAGGTAGAAAATGTGGGTTTTTCTCACTCTTCAAAACTCTGGAGATGCAAGGGAATGTGTAGATAATAGGATTTTAAGAAAAATAGTCAAGAGATGTTGGAAGAAACTGAAAACGCAGCCCTGCCATGCCCCTCCCGCAGGCTATGCATTGAGGGCACACCATCCTTACCTGCAGTAGACGAGGGGCTCCCGTGGGTGATAGAGCAGGAGGCTCCTGGTCACCCCAACATCGACTGTCCCTCTTGCACTGGCCAGTCCTCCAAAGGAAGGTTTCTGAGGCCAGACCCCAAATCATCACTCTGGTTAACATGCTTAGTTCCTGTCCCAGAACTACAGCCAGTCCCAGTGCAGGACGTTGGCCATCAACCCTAAGCTTCTCTCTCTGTCTCAAGGGCGGCCATAGCATTCTGGGGCCACTTCCTCTAAGACTCTCCTGGCCCTCCTAAACTAGCCCCAGAGGGTGGGGTCCCAACATCCCTCTCTTCCGCAGGACTAGATGGCCCAGCCAGTTACTTGCTGTGTCCCCCAGCCACCCCTTACTTCACCAGTGAAGGGGGACACAGCAAGTAACTGCTACAAATACAAATGGACCGTGCAGGGGCCTGCTCTGGGCCCAGCTTTGCCCACCACCCTGCCCTCATGCCCTTACTCAGCCTCCTGCATGCACACCCTCCTTCTCTCCTTCCTAGGAGGATGCACCCAGCAGGCTCAAGCTAGACCCAGCAGAGACATGGCCCCCTGCTCTGGACTCGTCACCCCCTACAGGACCAAGACGTCCCATTTCAGACCCATTTTGTGACAAGCTCAAGACTATGGTTCAGAGCCATCTGGCATTGATGAAGGAACAGGGGCAGAGGCAGGTTGACTTTAGAAAGGAATAAAAAGATTTTTTCCAAGCCACTTCCCCTTTGAAATGGGCTTCTCTCTTCCCACATGGGTTCCAAATGGGTTTGCAAGGTAACACGCGGTATATGCGGAGCTTGCTGGTGCAGACCACAGAATGCATAGAATCCTCCTCAGCTGCCTGCAGGGAATGTGATGCCATCCTGGATGTTGTTCTTTGCCTTCCCCACTTGCCTTTTGGGGAACATGTCCCTAGGAGGAAAGTGAGTCTCTCACCCCAAGAAATCGCTCAGCTTTAAAAAATTTAGTGCAATTCTTTTTATATCAGATGGTTATATTTAAAGTATTCGAAGGCCTAGATTTGCATCGTCTTAGTTAAATTACTCATCACCCATCTCTCATCTACAACCTGTTTTTCATTTGATAAAGGCTTCATTTACATAAAGAGTTTTTATTTTCCTCCAGCCAAGTAGGTGCTCATTTCTCTCATGGATATCAGCATTGTGTGTCCACCTGCCTTGATGGACACTGGGCGGGCACCTCCCTCAGCCCTTCTGCCACTCCACACTGTCTGCTGTGAGCTGTAGCCAACTGCTGAGGCATCTTTCTCTCTAAGAAAGTGAAACCCTACAGGTCAGAATGCACTTTGGCTGACAGCCAGCACACAACAGGAAGGAAGCAGGGAGCAGATCCGACCCCATGACAGGGCAGTGTCTTGAGAGCCACCTGAGTATCTGAAAAGTCGTGATGAATGTCTACCATTTACTGTGCGCTTGACATGTACCAGACATGCGCTTGATTGTATTTGTCGTCAAGATGATTCTGTGATGCAGGCATCAGGCCCACTCCTTGACTGAATAAACTATGGTTTAGTGAAGTTGTGCCTTGGCACATGTCCCAGAACCAGTAGCCGGCAGACAGGTCTGTCTGACACCACACCCCCACAGCTCTGTGTATGTGTTTACTCATTTATACTCCACCCCAGTCCACACAGGGTTTGAGGCAGCTCCGAGTGAGCTGTGTGTTACAGCAGAACAACACAAAGAAGAATAGCATGGAAGGCATGTTAAGGAAAATCAGAAGGTGCCAGAGTCTTTGTCTAGCAGCACATAGGTCTTGGGCTGGGCTCTGAGCTTCCTAGCAGCCAAAGCAAAGAAAGCCCAAATCTCTCCCCTAATTGTTGGTGCTTGTAACGTAAACACAAACCAAGCACGGATCAAAAGCCTAAAGAAACACAATCTTTTCTAACTCCAAGTCCAAAAACAAACAAATGTCCCCCAAGTAACCTCCTAGGGAGACTTGAATGTAATATAAAAGTAGGGCATATTAACAGATTTTTTTTGGGGGGGGTGGGGTGGTGGTGCCTGTGGCTCAGTGAGTAGGGTGCTGGCCCCATATACTGAGGGTGGTGAGTTCAGACCTAACCCTGGCCAAACTGCAACAGTAAAAAAAAAAATTTAAAAAAAAGTAGGGCAACAGAACGACTGAAGGGGTTTTGTCAGCTTCCCCAGCACAGCAGGGTCAGGGTGGCTCTGGAGCCAGGGGGAGGGACTGCCAGCCTCTCAGTCCAGCCTCTCTTGGCTGAACCCTGGCTGGTTGGGTTCCCTGAGTGTGTGCAGATTTGCTGGTGAGGGCAAGGAAGTCAAAAAGGCAGAATCACTCAGAGGGAGAAACAGACCCTGATAGTGGTTGGATCTGAGGCCTTAGCAGTTCTACAGGGAACTCAGGAGTGAGCTGGCCCCTCATGGTTGTCCCAAATGGAGGCTATTTCTGCTTGACCTTCGTAGCCCCTCCCCAACTGTCAGCCTTTGACTACAGACCAACTCTGGGAAGGGGCTTAATCTTGAGCAAGGCGGTTTTCCTTGGCTGAGGGCAATGCCCAGGAGGGGACATAGCTGTGAGAGGTCCCCAGTGTCTAGGGGATGGCTACACCAGCCCTGAAGACAGGTTCTAAACAGAAACCACAGCAGCCACTACCAAGAGCCTTTGGGTACAGTGCTGGGACAATGTCAGCCTCCTAGCCACAGAGCCCTCATGGGGACTGAGGCATCCTCCAATGACACAGGCCTCCCACCTGGATTTGACAGGCCCTAGGACCAGCCAAGGCAGCCTAGAATATAGCATTGCCTGTGCTGTGACACACCTGTGCTCTGTCATGCGGGGCTGGAAGCTGTAAAGGCTACTCCTCTTAGCATGGGCAACAATAACTTCAACCTAGAAACTATAAACACCTCCCGAGACACAGCTACCTACACTCCCACAACTTTAGAAATTAAAGCCACATAAAGCACCTGGCTTCAGCAGCATTATTACTTCCTGGTGAACCTGCCAAGGTAAACTGTTTGCTGTGCATACAAAGATGCAGCAGAAAAGGGGAAGAGGTGGGCGGTGCCGAGAAACGGGGAGCCCACAAA
The DNA here is from genome assembly GCA_963574355.1 of Loris lydekkerianus. Taxonomy (NCBI): domain Eukaryota; kingdom Metazoa; phylum Chordata; class Mammalia; order Primates; family Lorisidae; genus Loris; species Loris lydekkerianus. Next base: position 77,993 of record CAUYPK010165558.1, on the reverse strand, counting down.
AGTTAGGAAAAGACCACAAAGGCCTTGGACTCAGATTTTGTACAGTTTGGGGCTGTACAAAATCTGTGGCTCAGTGAGTAGGGCGCCAGCCCTATATACCAAGGGTGGCGGGGTTGAACCTGGCCCCAGCCAAACTGCAACAAAAATAAAATAAAATAAAAAAGATTTTGTACAGTTTACCAGTGACAGGAGGCATTGGGACAAACCCAGGTGGGCAGCAGGGATGACTTGTAGCAGGAAGAGTGGAAGGTTCCAGAGAGGAAGAGTTGGGTCTTGCGGCAGACAGTTGGAGAGCAGGGGGCGAGGCCTAGAGTGGGGGAAAGGCTCCTGCTCTGAGCTGTAACCCAGGGCAGTTTTCATTCACAGCAAAGAGTAGTCCCTGACCTAGGCACAGTGGGAAGCATGGGCACATGCCAGATCAGAGGGGGTGGCAGCAGCATCCTGTTTCCTTAATAGAGATCTGATTTCGGAGTCTTGCGAAAGGCAGAACCCCTGGCCCCACTCAGATTCCATGTGGTCCTGCCCAGCTCGCCCAGCTGCCCTTGCTGAGCAAATGCTGCTGGTCTGAATCTGATGTGATGAACTCTTTAAATAGCTACCCTAATGGATAATCAATCATTTCAGAGCTTTAATACTAAATCAGGCTGTTGGACACATTTGGGGGCAAAGCTGTTTGTGTCTGAGCCAAAAACTGCCCTTTTCCTTTTACTTTACGAAGAAAAGCATGTCACATTAAATACCTAATGATCTGAGGCAGGTCTCTTGTGACCGAAAAAAAAAAAAAAAGCTGGAGAAATAGACTGTCCAAGAGCCTGCAAATTACATATGTAACTTTTAAATTAAGCTCTTCATTTGAAGAATATAAAGGATAGTAAAATAGAACCTCATGTTAATGTTTAAAATAAGCATCTGCTATATATATTTTTTTGCTATATTTTTAAAGTCAATATTAAAATAATATGAGCACAGTTGTCATGGTTACACTTGTCAGGTTACCTAAATTTAAAAGGTACTGGCAGGGAGGAGATGTAAGTCGTAGGTTAACGTTTCCATAGACGGATCTCCTGGAAACCCCTTAGGAAGCCCACTTTGAAGCTTCTATCCAGGAAAACAAACCATCTGCAAAGCCGCAGAGTTGGTTCAAACCACAGCTAGACCTGCTGCTGAGACAGAATCCCCGTGAGGCCCCCACAGGCTGAGCCAGGGGCAAGGCCAGCCTCTTAGCATCTTCCTGCTGCCTAAATCTTGCAGACCCTGTATCAGGGTCCCCTCCAAGCCCTCCAACCCCACCTCTGCCCACTCCCTGGCCTTCTCCACAGAGTTCATTTCCTCAAACTCAGAAGCCATTGACTGTAGGAGCATCTTCCTGGCTCTGTCTGGGTCTCACCCCAACTCTCCCTGGGGGACTGTATCCACTCTCTGGGTTTGGGTTACCAGCCACCTGCGGGCTGGCTTTGTTCACTTTTCATCTCAGGCTTGACTCTCTCCCTAACTGCACATTTCATGTCCCACACTCTCATGGTTGGGTCCACCTGGATGTTCCTCAGTCTCCTAGGTTGTCACTTGCCCATCTCTGCATCATCCTAGATGCCCAAACCTGCAGCGCACACCCCATCTCAGATGAGGCTGCAGCATCCCCCCAGCTGCCCAGGCCAGAGGCCTGAGGGGCCTCCTGCTGGGCCCGCCTTTCTTGCCCCTATTGTCCCACTAGGCATTGTCCCGTCAGTCTTCCAGATCTATCATCTCCTGTATCCCACCACCATGTCCCTGGGTGACCTGGCCCTCTCTGCCTCTGAGCCTTCCCCTCCCAGCAGCCCCCGTGACCTATTCAGGACATAAGTCAGAGCATGGCCCTCCATCTGATGTCTGTAGGATCTGGCTGCTGCCAGCCTCCTCATCGTGTGCCATGACCCCAGAGCCAGCGCTTTCCCTACAAAGTCTTTGCACACACCACTCCTTCCGTTCCTCCTGGGGCAGATCAGGAAAAGAAGGCCAACTCCCACCTGTGAAGCTTGGAGGCTTCTATGGCCCAGAGACTCCACCAGGAAGTGGCTTCCCCCAGGGGCAGCACCTGTGGCTCAAAGGAGTAGGGCACCGGCCCCATATACCAGAGGTGGCAGGTTCAAATCCAGCCAAAAACTATCAAAAAAAAAAAAAAAAGGAAGTGGCTTCCTGACCTGGCATCAGAACCAACCTTATCCCCAATTCCCTTCTCTACCCACCAGTGGGCCGGCTAGTGTGGGAGGGTCTGGGGTGGCCTCACAGGTGGGGCTACACCCAACTGAGCCTTGATTTGATAAAGAAAAAGGGTCACAGCCATTCCTAAAGCCACTCTCAAAGATTTTCTCCAAGTTCTTAATTAATAAAGAAAAAGTGAGGCCTTTACTGTCCATGCTATGTTTCCAAAATACCCTATCATCCTCCCTTCACATACTCATTTTCATAAAAGCAGTGAAGTTCCCAAGTGCCCTTTTAAAATGTCCTTACAATGGGGATCTCACAGGGACTTGTTTATCTTCCAGCTGCAAGAGCTTCACAGGTCACCCAAGTCCATGCTTGGCAGAGCCCTGTCAAACCAGGAATGTAGTCAGGTGGCCAAGGTGGGGGAAGAGGCCAGAGCAGGGGACCTGTCTCCACCCAGTCTGGCCATGCCCTCTTCAGATCTGTAGAGCCAATAGGCCCAGCCAGGCCTCATCTATCCACACCTCAGGTAGAAGGTCACAGATAAGATAGGGGAAGATGCTCAGTGTCCACCACCCCGACCTTGACAGGAAGCACACCAGGCCTTTCAGGAGGGCACCGAGACAGGTGGAGCTCACCCATTTTACAGATAAGGAAACTGAGGCTCAGGAGGTGATGGTGCTTGCTTGTCATTGCACAGTCGGGGTGTAGCAGCTGGTCAGGGGTTCTGACCCTCCTGTCATTACTGTACATCTGTACAGTAATATTATACTCATTCAAAGTCACTGACTTTGTGTCCTTGAACCTAAAAGCAGGAATTTAACACACAGAGGGGAGAGTACAGAGGGGATTATTATGAGCTGTTTCCAAAGAAGGATTAAACCTTTTGGGATCCATTTGAGTGCACTTTTTCACAACTAGCCTAGAGTTCTCTGAGTCCACTTATCTTTCCGTAGTTTGACCTTTACCCAGGAAAGATCTCAATGATTTTCTACTATTTGAATAAACTGAAATAGATGTGTTTTTCTGGACGACTAAAGAATGAAGAACAGTCATTCTGTTCATCATCAGAGTCCTTCAGGAATAATTTTTCCTAGAGGACAAGGTTCACAAACTTGTCTCTCAGGTGAGCCAATTCCTTCCTCATGACAAGGACCTTGCAGCTATAGGTTATTTTCCAGCAGCAAGGACTTCACAGCTCCTGCTCTTTCCATGAGGAGAGGGGAGCTTCATCCTGGATTTAAAGGCAGGAGCCGGGCTGGTCCTCCACCCCTGAGAGTGGCCAAGTCATGGAGGCCAGGGCAGGAACATCAGGGCCCACAGTGAGCTGATGAGCGCGACAGCCATCACCACCACCCTGGGAGGCATCACTTACACTCAGGCTCCATGCATCCAGCCAAGCCTCACTAACCTGTTGTCCAAGAGCAGGCACACGGTGGGGAATAGGCAACCGGGACAAAAAGGAAAATCTATTAGCAGTGTGAGCTGGCATACATCACTTCAGCTCTCCCCGTCTGTTTTCTTCTCTATAAAATGGTAAAGATAGTTACTTGTAGGATTGTCGCGTTTAAGATGATGGGTCTCTACCCCTCTTCAAATGCCTGACTTTTAAAAGCACAACTTCCTGACGATATACACTGCCCTTCTTCTTAAGCAATGGAGATAGAATTTTATTTTCCAATGTCTTCATAATTCAAGGAGCCTCGTTATGAGAACATGGGAGTCACAGAATCTGTCGTGAGTGGGTGTCGAGAACCTGTGCAGGCCAATTCCTCATTGTGATGATCTCACACATTGGAGATCTGCAAAGCCACTTACCTTATGGTTTTTCTCCTGGGTTTGATTTTTTTTATTAAAACCAGGTAATAGTGTTGATTGAAACTGCGTGGTAAATAAAGCAGGCAGGCTCTGGATGAGGGCCTCCCTTACAGAACAGTGAGCTGGAAATGGAGTGGAGAAGTCAGGGAAGCCATTTTGACTCCTCCGAGAGGCTTTCTGCTTATTCCCAGGTTCGCAGCTGGGTTTGGGGATGTAATGTGGCTGGAAATCTGTCGAATTCCAGAAATGTCCCTGATCTGGACTTTTATGTTTGGTGCTAGGAGATTTGGTCACTTGAGGGTGTTGGGGGCTGTCATTCTGCCTGGGAGCTTCCGCAGATACAACTCTTCTATCTGGCAACCAGGCATGGCTGTGTATGTCGCACTGGGCATTGGGTTGCTGTGGGGACCTTGACAGTGAGATTTTCTTCCATGTCTTCACCATGTCCTCAGTCCTCATCATCTATATCTTCCCTCTTGTTCCTTTCCCAGAAAGTTACCCAGGCCGGGCACAGCCCTGCCCAGCAGCTGCCTCTGCCTCTCTGGCCTGGGCACTGCCCTTCTTCAGAACCCCCTACCCATTCACCTCCTTCCTGTCTCCTTAGTGGCACCACCTTATCAGAATACAGCTGGCGGCTCAGTGCCTGTAGCTCAGTGGTTAGGGCGCCAGCCATATACACGGAGGCAGGCAGGTTCGAACCCAGCTCAGGCCCGCTAAACAACAATGACAATTACAACAAAAAAATAACCGGGCGTTATGGCGGGTGCCTGTAGTCCCAGCTACTTGGGAGGCTGAGGCGAGAGAATCACTTAAGCCCAAGAGAATGAGATTGCTGTGAGCTGTGACACCACAGAACTCTACGAAAGGTGACATAGTGAGACTGTCTCAAAAAAAAAAAAAAAAAAAACCAAACAGCTGGGACCAGGGGCTGGACCCCTGCTCTGAGCTGCTTTCTTGGGACACAATGGCTCCCCACACAGACCCAGCCAATGTGGGGCATGAGGAACTCATGTGGCCCAGCCACAGGCATGTCCGGCTCACAGATGCACTTCTCTCTTGGAGGCTTATGGCCAGGCCCTCTGCCCTCCCAGCACTCCCCTCCCAGTGTACTGACTGCTCAGGAAAGGCACTCTCTGCTGGGGCCAACACCAGCCCTCTAGGGGGGTTTTAAGCAAAAGAGTTTTAGAGAAGCAAAGAGATCACACTGAGTAACTGAAGATAAAAGGTGGCTGCAAACCACCTGGGAAAATCAACGCCTGTGGGAATTCTACCCTTGAAGTCTGCTAGGAAGATAGGTAGAGACAGGTCAGCATTGTCACTGAGGGTCCTTCCCCCACTGCACCATCAAGACTCAGCCACCTGCAGGGTGAAACCTGACGCAGGTCTCTGTGGGCACTCCGTCCATCAGAGGGGACGTGACCGGTCCTTCCAAAGCTGAATTGCAGTTGTACCCACTCACTCAACACTTTGTAGCTGTGATGTACTAGGCACGGTCTGGGCAGACCAGAGAAATAGAACACAGCCGCTACCTATGACAGATCAGATTGCCAAATGCCTACGCCCAGGTCTCTGGCCTTGACTATCCATTTGGCAATAAACTGACTGAGTTAGAGCCACCCCATGGTCACCCAGGCCTTAGTAAGAATGTCTGTCCTCATTGCTCAGGCTTTGCCTCTCACCAAAAAATTTCCAAATCAATCTTTTCTGTTTTTAAAACATCTCCCCATCCCAGCTCCGAAGTTGCTCCTGCCTTTCTTACTTTCATAAATTCACAAATAATTAAATACTCATGAATTGACATAGTTTGCCATTTACGTGAATATATAATTGGTTGTTTCCCTTTTCATTTTGGATTCCATGAAGCTCCAAGAAAAATTTAGAACATGATCCCAGAAGTAAGATTAGCCATTGTGGTTAGAAAATGTGTATTCTTTTCTGACTGGGTTCTGATCTCCCATTCCTACTTTCATCAGTTCGCTGTCATATCTTTTGTTATAAGCTTCACCAATCTTTTTTTTTTGATAAAAGGGGAATAAATGAAATTGATTTTTAAAATATTCTTAAAGTAGTCTTTCAAAGGAAGTTATTGATCATTTAAATTATCCCTTTCCAAAGAAGATGGCTTTAACTTACGACTGCGGGAAGGGTTATCTGCCCCTCCATGACACTCAGACATGAATTTTGTATATTGATGGGGACAGTTCTCATTTCCTATGTTTCATTTTCCCTAAAGGCCCTTAGCAGCCTATGTATAAATCAATACATCTTGCCAAGCTTCCCTTATGGTTAGGCCACAATTATAGTGTGCCTAGATGGAGACCTCAAAGGTTCACCTCAAGCAAAATGTGTTTCCCCTTTAATATTCTCCTGATCAAGTTCCTGCCCCATTTCTTGCTCCCACCACCCTGTTTTACCCGGCAGTAATCTGAAGACCACGGTCAAGAGCAAACAGCCTGCAACACCCATGAGATTTCACAAGACTCCCCCAGGCAGGCATTCAATCCTTGGTCTGCATGCCCCACCCCCAGGCCCTGCTGCGCAGCGGAGAGCGCTTTTTCATTCCTGCCAGCTGATTGTGTTCAGCAAATGTTTGTAAATGTCGGTGGCCACGTCTCCTCCACACTACGGTGAGCTTCCGCCCCCTGAAACTCTGTTTTCTGAGTCTTTTGTGTCTCCTAATGGTGCCTGGAACATTTTGCGCATGATAAGGAACTCAAATAAAATGAACAATAAGCATCCCCAACCAGCCAGAGCTTTTTTACAAGGCTCTCAATGAAAACTCTGAACCACGTCGGCGTCTGATAAAGGCAAACATCTGGAGATGCCGGTGGCAGATGCCCAATTATGCTGAGCCTAATGAATGGGCACGGAGTTGTGTGGGCTCAGCGACATCGCTCAGCTGGGCCTGCTGCCACTGAAGGCGACAGCCTCCCCCCCTTCCCAGGCACAGTCCTGGCCTGGAGATCTGATGCCCCCTTCTGAGGAAGAGGAGGGCCAGGTTAATTTATTTTCTCATTCACTTTTTTATTTCACTGAAGTATCCTATTTTCTATAAGAAAGTGTTAATTACACCGTAGACACCATGAAATGGCACTAAGTGATAACTAAATGTTCAGCAGGTTGACATGTATATTGTTCCAAGCAGCTCCGTGATTTATTATCTAATTTAGATAAAGGCAAATAGTGATATCATAATAGCCCCCCTTTTACTCGGCTCTATGCCTCATTGTCTCAGGTATAGAATAAGAAATGAATCATCAAGCAGGCCCCACAGGAAAATTGGCTGGTTCAAAGCATAGACCAGAGGGGAGACTTGGGAGGGGAGGGGGGTGGTGAGGGGGGTGTTCAAATCCCAGCCCTACTGCTGACAATGGCAAAAGGAGTGAGGGTTAAAAGCCTGTCAGAGGGGACAGGGTTGACAGTGAAGTGAGATAAACCGGATGAACTGATTGGCAAAAAAGGATGCACTCCACCTGTGTTCATTGTGACTAAGCTGGGAATAGATGACAACTCGAGGTTTCCACTCCAGGGACCAGCTGAGTGAGGGGCACATGTCCACATCAGCCTCCCAGCTCTCCCCAGCGAGGAGGAGGCTTCGTGAAAGGGCAGGGATAGTAACATGTCATCCTGTGGCCAGGTGGGCATTTCTTCAGGCACATCATGTCAACTTAGATTTCTCAAAGAAGAGACAGCCTTGCAGGCTGCAGTTTTACCCCAGGAAGTCATCATTTGCTGGGCTCATGACAGGAGAACACAGGGTCTCCCAACAAAGTGATTCTGTGCATCTCTCCAGTAAAACCTGCCGAGGAAACCGGCAGGGTCACATGAACTGTGTGTGGTCCAGGCCAGCAGGAAGATGCAGGGAAGCCATGAGCCCCAAGGCTGTGTGTGACCCCAAACCCTCATCAAAACACCTGCCTTGGGGGAAAAATCCTGCTGTCCTCGCTCAGGCTCAGGAAGAGTCTCTACCCGCAGACCTAGAAGATCCTGGAGAGCAGATTTCACAAATGATAAAACTGCAACCTTAAAAATCAAATCAGCAGAAGAGGAAAATCCCATTCTCCCAGTGTTACCAAATGTCTGGATAAGAGCCAGGTTCTACCCCCACTTGGCCCACAGGGCTTGGCAAGTTTAGACACGTGACTAGGGTTACAGAGAGGGAACTCAAGGCTGCCCCACTTCTGGTATTGCCAAAAACAAGGTCTCCCACACAGCATTCCAAGTCGCTGGAGTAGATCTGTCAAGTACCAGTGCCTTTTCATTTCTGATTTGGATGGAAAGCCTTCTTTCTTTTCCATGTTGTTCTCTTGGAAGCAGTGTTTTGGGCTGTCATGCATGGTGCTCTCAGAGTCTGTACTGGGTTGGGCTGGGCTACAAAGATGACAGCCTTTGGGGGCCAGTGCCTCAAAGGCAGGTGTGTCAGAGGCACAGGTGAGCCTCCATTTCCTCCCTGGGGGATGCCTGACAGATCCCTTTAGTCCTGCTGCTAAAGGTTACATTCTAGACCCTGTCATGACACACCCCTGCACACTCACGCTGGTGGTTGCTAAGCTGAGGCCTACTCGAAACTAATCTCCTAGGGATTCCAAGAGAAAACAGTCAAGGCCAGGGTTGTAATTCTGTCCACCATCCCTGCCCCACCGCAGCCTCACAGGGCCTGAGCATTCCCTGCATGGACTTCCAGCCAGCTCTTCTCTCTAAGGGCCTCTGACTCCTGTGTAGTGGTCACCCCTCCAGTCACACATACTCAGTGAGTGCTGTCACACTAGAGTGAGACCTCTTCCCTTCCACTACAGGAAGATTCACCTTGGGCTCCACAAGGTGTGATGCCCAGCTCTGGTTTTTAAAATAAGCTGGGATAAAAATTATTGTGCAAATAATCAAACCTCAGCAAATCCATTGTAATGCACTTCATTTAAAACTTTTGTTTTCCATAAAGGATTAGGCTAGGAAAGAATTTAATCACACCAAATCCACTTCTAAAATGGTTACAGATCCTGTGATCAAGTGTAATGATTAAAAGAAAGACTAAAAAACCCTGGATATTGAGAACTCCTGTTTGGTATTTAACTGATCAAACCAGCCTTTCTGACACCCCAAAATGGCCCTCTTCCAGGACTAGGGAAGCTGTCTTCAGTGTTTTCAGGCATAAAGGGAGATAGGGGTAGAGGTAAGGCCTGACCAGGCCACTTTACACATAGGTCAGTTCTGACCTGCAAACAACTGGTAAGGGGATCTCCTCTGAGCCAGGCACTGTTCTGGGGGTCACAGATCTAACAATGAAAACCACTGACAGAAGCCCTGCCCTCAGGGAGTTTTATGTTCTAGTGGAAGAAGAAGGAAAATATAGAAATATATAATGTGTTAAGCAGTGATGTTTTGGAAAGAAAAATGAAGGAGGGAAGTGGATGACACAGGGTGACAGAAGGAGGTGTTATTGTACAGGTGGCCAGGGATGGCTACTTTGAGGTGTTGTTTAAGCAGGGACCTGAATGAAGTGAAGGGGAGTGCCACATGGACATCTGAGAGAGGAGGTGCTGCAGGAACAAAGGCCCCATCAGAGGGGGCGTGGCATCTGAGAGCTGCCCCTCTCCCCACACAATGTCTACAAAGCTGTTCCACAGACTGAGTCAAAGGCAAGACTAGCTCGTCACCATCACAGACACAAAGCCTCCTGTCCATCAGGTCAGCAGAGTGTGCCTCAGTCCCAATGAGCCTCTCTCAGCATCTTCCTAGAAGCTTCAACTCAATATACTCCAGTTTCCCAGGGGAGGGACGATCCAGTTGGAGGTTGCATTCCTGACTAAGATTCCAGCATGCAGTCAGGAAAGGCTCTGGCCAGCTGTCACCTGAAACACTCAGTCACGGCACCCACCATGCTATATAACCAATCCCTGGCAGGCAGACCCCTGGAAGGACGCCCCACTCCTCATAGCTCCAGCATACACGCGTCCACTGGCATCTCATGGGTTCCTCTCTGTGGGACTCCTACAGCTGGTACCAGGATAAAAAGCCACACGGAGTCGTGATTCTGGCCTAAAGCTATCCTCAGATTATGACAAATGTGCACCACCAAACCAATGACTCTCAGATAATCTTTAGAGCATCTGGGCTGTACATCTCACACCACCCCCATTTTACAGGGGAGAGAAACTGAGGCCTGGAGAGGTGAGGTAATGCTTCACTCAGGTTCAGTCGGGGAGACATAACCACTACAAGCGTGACAAAATAAGCAATTTATTCTAGAAATTGGACTGTATTAATCAGAGGGGAGCCAGGGAACCAAAGGTCCAAGAGAAGGACATAGCAGATCAGAGGACAGTAACCAGGAAGGAGAGTTGAAGCTTGCAGGGAGGTCTGGAAGGAGGGGTGTCCTGCTAAGGGAGGTTGGGGTGGGCATCTGTGCCTACTGCCTCCATGAGTTTACAGAGAAGTATCTCACGGGGGCCTGGGGTCCCTGTTGGTCATCTGGACAGGCAACCAGGAAGGAGAGCTAGACATAAATCCATGACAAGCAGGGACAAACCAGAACCCGCCAGTCTCCAGCCATTTGGCATGCTTGCCTCGCTGGGAGTTGAAAGGTCTTTGGGGAAGGCATTTATATGGTGCTGGATGCTCTAAAGAAGGTTTCCAGAAAACCTGGCGTGGCAGCCTGCCCTGTAGTTGTGAATTGTCCTGTCCTGGCCAGCACAGGGCCCTGAAACGGCTCCTGGAATAAGAACACTGCAGTTCCCATTATCAAGTGTGGGGATCCCAGACAATGACCTTGTAGGTGAGGCCTACATTCAAGAGGATGCACAGAGCCAGGGTCAGGGGCTTTGAGGCCGGAGTCCTAGATCCTGCTCTGTCCATCCTCACCCCACCCCCATCTCTACCTAGGCCCTAAATGTTCCTGTCTCTAGGGCCCTGTTTTCAAACTTACTCCCTGTAATATGTCACTTGCCCCAGGGCCCCTGCTGCCTCCTGTCCTCTTAGTATCCCCAATACCACTTCTGGCCCCAGCTGCCCAAACTCAGGCCTTCTGTTTTCCCCTCCCTGCTGGGCTTACCAGGGGTCTGTATAGCAAAAACTCCCACTGGCTACTGGCTGCTGCTGACATTCAGTCCAGATGTGTGGGCTACATGATGAAGTGTCTCCCTACACTGGATACATTGCCCCATCCTCCTCTGGCCACGGTGTTACCCTGGGAGGGGGGGGCTGGGGCAGAAAAGAGGTAAGCCCCAGGGGCACGGTGGAAAATACCCAGGCTTTGTAGCATGACAAATCAGAGTTCAAGTTCCAGTTCTGACAGTCATTGATGCTAGACTGGGTGGTTCTCTCAAGACTCTGAGCATGTTTCCCTGTCTGTGTGACGCAGGAGGGTTGCAGGATACACTGTCGGCAATGCACAGTAGGGCTCGACAACTGAGGCAGTCAGGGAGAGAGGAGAGGAGTCTTGGATTACTCGGGGCCAGGCCTCTCCACCACCTCTATGCTGGGCTCACCCACAATAAGCCCCTCCCTTTACTCCCTCAGCACCACTTCCAGGAGCTTCCCTAGACCCAAAGATTCTGTTCCTCTTCCTCTGAACTTCTACCCTCAGACAACAGCTATCCTGTGACGGCCACCTAGGGCTAAACTCGGCACCTGAGATCTCAGCTGCAGGTCCCAGGACCTCACAGTGTCCTCCTGGCAGTGCTCTGAATGGGAGCAAAAGTTCAATCCAGTGCGAAAGCAACAGATCCAATCATGAGCATCTAATAATCCTATTGTTATTATTTGGCCTTCTCCAGTTAGAAGAGAAGTTTTCTGTCACTCGGAGCTAGCCACTGGTTTGCCACATACCTACACCCAGTTACAATCCCCAGGCTCCAGCCCTGCACACTGGCTGATCAGCCAGGTTTGGCTTTAAACAGGGCAAGTGGTGTCTAGGCACCTTCATCAGGGAACACAACCATGGCAGATGAGGCTGCAGGTGTGCACAAGGCCAGTCTGAAAGATGCCACGGTCTGTGCCTGAGACACGTAAGTTTGTGTACCTGGAATGTGTGATACTGAAAAAGTTTCTCTTCCACTGAATTTTTAGAAAACTACCAGAAAGTGAAAGTTGAGCCTTCTTGTCTGAGTCTAATCTGACTACTATTGTTGTTTAAGCATGGACCAGCTTCTGCGCCTTGATAAATGTGACTTAGAGCCACCATATTGAATTAGGAGCTGATTATATCTGATTTACCCTGTAACAGGGTTAGATCTACTTCCTGGCATGTAGCAGAAGGGCCTGATGGTCACCAAGCTAATCAGTAATTATCGTTTAAAATTACAGCCTAGATGGGTCATGCTGATGCGGTCCCCCAGCTGAGGGGGACACCCCATAAGAGCTGGACAGGACTCGACAAGAAGCACCACAGTCCCTCCACAGTGCCTAGAACCTACACCTAGGACCACAGATGCCCATTATCTGAGTGAGTCTCCTTGCTGAAGACAGGAAAAGAACTGGAGGCTCTGTGGCTAGATAGAGAACACTGATTTTTATCATGAACGTCACTGATACATCACATTTGTAACAAGGGGCTCCTCTCTAAACATGGTCACTACAGAAGCAATGTCAATACCTGGCTACTGGCCAAGCCTCGAAATTTATGAGGACAGGGCCACACAGCAGTCTATGCAAGAAGTTGGCTGATTTGGCTCTGAGTCTTCAGGGCAGAATGATGTGTGTGTGTGTGTGTGTGGGGGGGGGGTTGGTCACCCCTTTTGCCCCTCATATCCTGTCAACTATTCCTTGGGGAACCTTACCCTGGAGGCCACATCTGTGTGGGTGTCCACAAATGAGAGGGATGGCATATGGTTGTTCTGGACCCCAGGAGTCTGGAAGGAGTCCCCATTCCTTTCTATTCCAGGAAGCAGATGTATTGGGGGTGGTGGGGACAGCACTGCTGTCATTCTGTTTATAGCCCAAGGCCTGTGGGACCAGGGACTGACATTCATAAATGAAGCAAAGTGGTAACTGGATGTGCCAGGGGTGTCAGGCTGTGGGGCAGTGGTAGTTGGATGGTGGCTCCTTCTGCTTCACCCCTGACATCTACCTTGAACCCAGAGCCTGGCAGTGGAGAGGAGTGGTAGTGGAGTTCCCATGTGGGGAAGGTGGGACCTCCCTGTGCAGCCTGGCCAGGCCTGATTTTGAATCCTGAAGTGACCTCCCCCCCCCCACCCACCCAGGGGACAGTCTCTGGCTTCAGCATTTGAATGAGAGTCTGAGAATCCTAAGGAGCAGGGGGAGGCTCTGCTGGCCAAGGAGGCCTGGAGGACTGGCTCTCTCTGATCAGCGCCAACAACTACAGGCTCAGTGTTTAGAAACATTTGAATCAACAGAGGAACTGTTTATCAATATTTAAAAAAAGAAATGTAATTAGAGGTTAGCAAACCCCCAGAGCTTCTGGCCACAGATGTCAAAGGCTTCCTTGACCTGGAGCGGGGAACAGAATGCTAGGCAACCGCAGACCACTCTGCCACACACCCCACTTGAAAGTACTCCCCGCCAAGGTGCATAGAAGATCGTGTGGCTGACGGTGTTTCACATAGGTCCATATATTTTCATTCCTAGGTGGCTTTTCTTTCTAAACTGGGAAATATGGAGATTCTATTTTAAGGGCATTAATTACTCTCCAATTTTAATGAAACTCATGTGAACCAAAAAAAAAAAACCAACTTTGAACTGAGAAAAGGAAACAAAAGCAATTTATGGGGTAATTTTGTGTTCACATCCCTCAAGCTTGCCTGAGAATATATTTGTCTGGTGCATTTATTTCTGGTCAAGAGAAGTGAATAGCCAGCTTTCTGGTGGTTTCTGGAGAATGAGGTGAGGGCTGGCCAAATCTCCCTTGAAGACGCAGCTCAGGCCACCTCGGGCCAGGATCCCTCCTCAGGGCTCAAAGAGGTAGTGTCAGGAAGGCAAAAATAGAGAGGCATTTGGCACCAGCTTTGACACATGCTTTTCTCATCCCAGGGACTGCCACGTAGGGCCCTCTTTTCTAGCTATTCTAAGTGAAAAAGAAAAAAGTAAGATTATCTGAGAACTAAATAAAAACAGTGCTATATTTTAGCCACCTTTGCTGTGATCTTCCTCCTTTTCCAAGTGCTTGTTTTGGCTCTTCTTTCCTTACTGAGTCAAAAATGGGATCAGGCCCAAACTTCTGTCCTTGACCCCTTTCCCCTCTGTCTACCCTGCCCCCCAAGAGCAGACACCCACATTCCAGAGCCCTGCACACGCCCCAACATCCCAGAATCAGGTTTGGCATCTCCCTCTGGAGTGACATGTTTGGGGCATATCCCCCCCACACGGTTGTGATCTCCCTCCCTTCATTCCCCCCCCACCTTGCCTGTCTGCAGGGGCCAGGACTGTTCGACATGTGAGCCAGTTCCCAGCCCTTCCAGAACCTACCTGAGTGCTCAAGCAGGAGGCCCTAAGACTAACCAGCAGGGGAGATGGGGAAGGCTTTCCTGAGAAAGAAACTTTTCAGCTAAGGCCATCTAGGACAAAAGCTGATGGACCAATTCATCCTCAGGTGTTAAGAACAGAAAATAGTAACATCAATCTCAAAGCCCTATGGGACAGAGGAGGGTGGTAGGAGAGAGGGGAGGGTGGTACCTAAGTCCTCCCAGCCCCTTGGGGCACTCTCCCTTTGCCATGGGTGCCCCCCTGCATCAGGGAGCCCCATCAGGTCTCCCTCCAAGCCAGGATGGGGCCACAGCTAAGTCTTACCTATAGAATCTGTGTGACTCTGGACAAGTCCTTTAAGCCCTTCTGAGCCTCAATTTCCCTCTCAGAATATGGGGACAATAGTGCCTGACCTTCCCAACTGTTCAGAGGATGAAGCCAATAGTGGTGCACCCGGAGCTCTTAGTACCCTACCCACAACACTGTAGGTCCCCCGGAATATTGATGATGATGATGGCAACTGAGCACACTGCAGGTGCTCACACCATACACACGTGAGTTCACACAGTTTTTTAACCTTTAAGGCTCTGCATTTGTATATTTTCCTTTATGGCAAGGTAGCCTAATTGCTGCACTAACTTCTAACAATTGGGAGCAGCTTCTCACAGCCCCCTTGTGTACAAAGGGAATCCAACCTTCTGCTGATGGACATGCAGAGTGGCTAAAAAGCATTTTATGAATTCAACGAAGGTTCTCTCTTGTCTTTCGGGGACTGGGCCCTGTGCTTGGTGCTGGGGGGGCCCCAGGCTCCCAGTGCAAAGCCAGGGATGTGCAGCTGAGAAGGTGTCAGCTTTAGAGCTGAGCCTTGGAGGATGGCTGCCAGATGGACCAACCAGGGCGGGTGTTCCAGACACGGGGACAGCATGTGCACAGGCATGGAGGCATGAAAGAGCATGACACATTCTAGGGACAATGAGAGCTAGAGGTTGGGACTGTTAGAACAAATGGGGATGGGGCAGAAATGAGGCTAAGGAGGGCAGGACCTGGCCAGCAAGGCCTCAAGCCAGGCCTGCTAGGGGGATTTATCCTGTGAGTAGAGGGAGACCTGGAGATGCAGGGCAAGGGCAGAATGAACTCAGAGCTGGTCGTGACAGAGATCAGGGCCTTGGACGTGGAGCATGAGGGAAGGGACGAAATGCAGATTGGGTGGTTGTGCAACCAGTCATGCAGGCAAGGCTCCAGGGGGCCTGGGGGGAGGTGATACCAGGGCAGGGTGGGGAGCAGGGGCTAGAAATAAACTCAGGAGCAGAGAAGGATTGGCCTTGAATCTGGACAGGACCAGGTGACAGCGAGGGAGGGGCCCAGGACAGCGTCACCCGCTGGGGGCTGGGCCCGCTGAGGCTGGGAGGGCAGGACACTTCTAGTCTCTCTAGGTTTTTCTCTCTCCTTTAACTGCCACAATAGGAAACCAAATACCTTTAAATGTTTAATATGTTTCCTAGTTTTTAATCATAAAAACTGAAATGTTTTCTATTTCCTTCTCAAACAGAAAGACAAACTTATCTATATAATACATGGTCTCTCACGTATATGAATCTCTAGATTTTTATTTTCTCTTGATGTAGTTAAAAAAAAAAAAGTATAGGCACCAGGATGAAGTTTGGAGATGTCTCCTTGGTACCACTGAGCAGGCCCAAGCTGAGGCCAGTGGGCCAGAGCTCATCTCTTCTGTCCTAGGAGCATGACTCAAGGGCTCAAGTCAAATTGGGACATGACAGCTCTTTACTTTTGGGACCAAGAGCTTCCCTCAAAGTCAGAGGACATGTTCTAAACCCTGAGATAATGCCACTTTGATAAAGTTTTTAAAAAACGATTTCACTTTGCAAGACAAACAGCTAATAAAATAGATTCTTTTTTGGTAACCACCCATACACCAATCAATCTGTCACTCGAAAAGCTGGTTCCCGAGAGTGTGAAATGAGGCCACTCCATGGAGTTCTATGGGAATGGAGAGCCCCTGGGAAGTCTTCCTCTCAGCCGGATCACACTTGCCACCCTTGAACACAAGGCGAGTCTCTGATTCAGCGCACAGGAAATGCATAGCTAATTAGTTGCTCAACCAATACTGACTCGGAAGGTGAGCCAGGGCAGGGGATGACAGTTATACTGTTTATATACCACTAGCCCACACGATCACCTGTAATCTCACCTCTTTTTTTTTTTCAATTCCATCCCCACTGAGGAGGAAAAAAAAAAAAAGCATTTCCCACCTATAGAGGGGGTCTTGCCATGTAAGTCACGTCATGGGGTCTCTTCTGTGCTGTAGTCATTCAAGCTAAAATTTAAAACAAAGGGTCATTTTGATACCACCAACAAATATCAACAGGACAAGACTCTATTGTAGGACACATTTCCTCTGTGACCACCTGAGGCCGCCATCATAATAATGAGACCCTCACCTTATTCACTTTTTGTATCTCTAGCTCCACCTGTCTGCTTCTTATTTAATCGACCTTTATTTTTTCCTTAGCTGTAATTCCCTTTGTTGTTGTTGTTTTTTTTTTTTTTTGAAGTCTCATACTATACAGAGAATACAGTTTAAGTTATTTTAAATATTTTTTGTAACAAGATAGAATAAATGAATTAGTTAATGAGAATCTGCCCCCAAAATGGCTCCAACTGAAGAATCCTGAATCCTGTTGGACTAAGAAAGAAACCAGAGTTACAAGTGCTAAATAATGAGCAGTAGTGTCTGCTCACAGAGCATTTGATAAATGTCAATTAATTTGTTTTCCTAAGTGATGGAATCTGAAAGGCCTCAAGAACAAATAAGGCAAGCTGGACAATAACTCCTTTGAAAGAAACAAATGACTAAAACAAGATAATAACAGAAACAGATCAGACAAAATAATAGCTATAATCCCATAGTGAAAATTATTTTTAAAAAATTAAGAAACACCTAGAAGTAGTAACTGACATGACAGAAACAAAAGAACAAAGAAATCAGTGATGTTGAGGATAAAATAAGACTTCAAACCAAAAATACAGACAAAGAAAACAGAGGGGTAAATAGATTTGGAAAATGGGAAGTGATATCAAAGCCCTAAAATAGGCTGAGGAGAGAGAGATGAATAGGGTAAGGTGCGTAGAACAGAGTCATCAGGAAAGAAATAATACAAAAAAAACTTTCCAGGGAAGAAAGAGACAGCTCAGCCTAGAACTAAAGGACCACACTGTGCTTTTCAAGTTTAACTCTCAGAGAAAGAAATAAGCATTTTCTAGTTAAAATTTCGAATGATAAATTATCCAACAAGCTGAAGGGAGAGAAGTTCTTCTGAAATTGGATAAGAATGACAAGAGAATTGACACCATAAGATATTAAAGACAAAATGAGCCTCAGGAAAAAATATGCAATTCAAACTACATGAGCAGATTCTAACCACATTATCAGTTATGCTCCTAAACAAGACTTATTCTGTACAAGTAGGAGAAAACAAAGTCATGTAAAAATTGGGGGAGGGGAGGAAGTTGTGCACAATTATACTTTTAAAAGCAAAGAAGATTGTCTGACATTTTACAAAAGTATAAAAGACAAAAGCTGTCTTACATAACAAGAAATTAGAATTAGAATGGACCATTCAAAGAATAAAGAATAAGTGATCTGACAAAATATAATCATTCCCAAGACTTCACCTACATTCTAATAATTCCCAAATCCTGCTCCATCCCAGACCTCAACTCTGAGCTTGGGATCTGAATGTCCCAGTGCCACCTGAACACATCCACGCAAATGGCACACAACACTACAACTCTGCCTTCACTCGCCCCACCACTGGCCAATGAGCAAATTCACACTTGCCTGAACTGGAAAACCTCTGAATTTATTCCTTGTCCGTTTTCATGCTACTCGGCCATTGCTCAGGCTGCCATAACAAAATTCCACAGACGGGGTGACTTAAACAACAGAAATTATTTTCTCACAGTCTGGAGGCTAGAGGTCTGAGAACAAGGTCCTGGCTGATTCAGTTCCTGGTTAGGGCTCTCTTCATGCCCTGCAGACAGCCGCCTTCTTAGCTCTTCATGTGGCACTCACTTGGTGACCATGAGCACTCTCTGGCATCTCTTATAAAAATACTAATTTTATCATATCAGGGGCCCACCCCATGATCTCCTTTAACTTTAATTATAGATGTTCCTCCATTTCCAATGGGATTACATACCTACAGGTCTACTGTAAATTGGAAATATCATGAGCTAAAAATATACTTAATATGTCTAACCTACCAAATATCATAGCTTAGCCTGAGGCAGGGGAGTGAAGCAAAACTAGAGTCTGCCCTAGTAACTCTGTGCAGGCAGTCTGTGACAAGTACGAAGCTACCAATACAACACCCACTGCAGCAGATGTTCCTGTTATTATATGCCCTTCAGAGGATGCAGGTTGAACCTGTGTAGTAACCTTGTAACTTCCTTGACCTTCAGTTGTCTTTGAGAACGGGAGGCCATGCACCAAGGGCATGGGCTGGCCCGACCTTCCCTGAATCACAAGATTTTTCACGTGTATCCAAGCCCTAAAATCTATAAAAGGAAGGCCAGAAATTGATTCGGTGGGCTCAGTTTTGGGGACAGTGATCCGCCGAGTCTCTTGGCTGGTAAATAAAGCCACTTCCTCTTCCAACTGGTGCTGGGAGCCTTTTTGTCTGTGCAGGCTCCTGCTACAAGCCTAGCCTACCTTAAATGTGCTTACAGTTGGGCAAAAATATCTAACATGAAGCCTATTTCATAATATTAATAATTAAAAATTGTATAATAAAAACTTAAAATTATGAAAACAAAAGTACCGTTTCTACCGAATGCCTGTGGCTTTCACACCAACATCAAAAGGTTGAAAAACCTGGAATTGGACCGTCCAAACTGGGACCATTTGTACTTTCTTATAGACCCCAATCTCCAAAGATAGTTACACTATGGATTAAGGCCCTGACATGTACAATTGGTAGTGACACAAACATTCAGTCCGTAACACTATCCTATGGTCTTAGATGTCCACCAGGTACGTGACCCCTGTCTTTCCACCATCTTAGCCCTGCCATCTCCCTGCTCTCCCTGTTTCAGCTTCTGTACTGGCCTTCATTCTTGACTCTCCTCTTGTCCGTCCCTTGCTCCTATAGAATTATCTTTCCAAATGGACAACTGATCACTGAATAACTACTAAAGGTTTTCACTGATATCATCTCATCTAATTCTCCAAGTCTCAGAGAGGCTAAGTGAAAGGCCCAGTGTTGCCCAGAGCCACATTTGCACCCAGACAGGGCTCTGAAGTGTACACTCTTTCCATGCATGTCTCTGCCTTTGCAGTCCAAACTCCTGCAAGGGTGTCAGGCCCACAACGTACACAACAATTTATGATTGGCAGATGAACAGGTTTATATATAATCATGACTTCAGCTTCCCCTTCATCAGTACTCATGGTAAAGTTAGTTTCCCTTCTGATTCCAACTACAGAGACAAGATCCTTTGTTTTTTCACCTCTTTGGTGAAAATGAGAAATCAGTATTTTGTTAATCAAACTAAAAATGTATACTTTTCCTGTTAAGGACAGGTTCTCGTGTGTGCCTTCAATTATTTACTAACACTGTCCCACTCACTGGAAGATCAAGTTGAGCCTACCAGGTGAGATAGTCACCTCCTGCAGCATTCCTCAGAGAACTTCAAGGGGACAGTTCTTTTCACCAGCTATCCCTAGCAGTTACTATGGGATACTTTTGCACCTCCCTCCCAAGGTCTCAGTCAAATGCAGACAGGCTGCCTAGCATGCTTGTCCAACCATGCCTCTCCCCCTGCCTTGCTGTGGGAGCTTAAGACCTTTCCCGAAGGCAAGAAGGTGCTTCCCAGCCTCACCCCAAGTTTCTTGTTTTGTTTTGTTTTGTTGGCAGTTTTTGGCCGGGGCTGGGTTTGAACCCGCCACTTCCGGTAAGCCGGCACCCTACTCCCTTGGGCCACACCCCACTGAAGAATAAGGCTGATATTCTCAGTTCTGCATGAAATCTGACCCTGACACTGAGCCAGAAGGCTGTGTGACTTTGGGCACACTACCAAACTTCTCTGGGCTTGAGCTTTGTTGAAGGTACCTGGCCCCAGTATCCACATAGATAAATAAATGAACCTCCTAAGTGCCAGGCCCTTTGTAAACATTATATCTGGACCTATAAAGTCATTGTTGTTCTCATTTTAAGAAGGGAGAAACTAAGACTTAGATACTCTACCCAAGACCACTGCTTGGTTCTGGGGAGCAGACCTGTCCAACTCCACAGCTGGTTTTGCTACCCAGGAGAGGCAGAGCCTTCAGGAACCTGACCAAACTCAATGCAGCATCCAGGGATACAGTCTCATTTGGTACTGCACATCCATCAGGGGTCATCCTAGGTGCTGGTCTGCGGTCTTGGGGCCTGTGGGCTTGAGGCCTCTTAGTAGACAGGCAGGCAGGCAGGAGCATGCTTGGGACCTCTGCTGGCTCTGCAGACACTTGGGTAAACAGCCCACTTTCCATGCCCGGCCCCCAGGCCCGACAAGCCCTGCTCCCACTTCCTATTTAAGCCAGAGGCCTGATGAGGCCCGGCACAGCAGCTGCCAGAGCCAGGAGAACAGCACTGCAGGCCCCAGTCAGCCGGGGATGAAAGGTCCTTCTGTCTCACCATTTCCTACCGGTGCGTTTTGAATGATGATTCTGGGTTTGGAGCAGGAGCTGATCCGGCTCGCCTGGGAGTATATTGAGATGTGTAGCTGGCAGGAGGCTCTGATTGAATTTTTCCCATTTCTAATCCTTGACTTGATGTGATCTTATTTTCAAGAGGAAAAAAGGCTGTAGTTTGTGAAAGGATAGGGAAAGAGCATATTTCAAAACAAGGTCTGGCTCAGAATATCAATGATCTGACATGTTTTTCTTTTCTTTTGAGAAAAGAGAAAGGCCTATAATTTCAAGGTTGTAGATACCATTTCCCCTTCGGAACCACTCCCTAAATAGTTGGTTCCTGTCATTTAATTCTGTTTTAAAAAAACATGCAGGGGATTTTTCAAAAGGGCTTGGAGGGAAGTGAGAGGGGCTGTGTAGCCAGTGGGGAATGGTCTAGAAAATGTAGGAGGCCAAAGACCCTGCTTGACAACTTTCTCACTGAGAAATGAGAGGTGAGCACTTCCCCACTTGCAGAAAGAGCAGCAGGAATGGAGAGTTGCAAGGCCCAGGGGGCTCAGGAGAGCCCTGCCTCCTTCATGTCCAGGTTCAGATGCTTGCTAGCCCATGGTCTCAGCTCAGGTGAACCCAGCAAGAGTGAAGGATAGATGTGCATGCAGGTCATCAGCCTACTGTGGTTAAAAAGGCAGGTGTCCCAGGGACAAAGGACAAATCAGGACAGCAGACCACCATCTGCAACATCTTTGGCTAGGGCACAGAGAATGGATTGGGACTCAGCTTTCAGATTCTTCCGAAACACTTGGTTTGAAACTATTTGCAAAATAAGTGTATATAAAAGGTGGGGTATGTCAGAAGGACCCTGAGGACTGCCGCACTACTAGGGATGTAGCCGTGGTAAAACGTCTGTGGGGCGGGCCGCAGGACTGGCTTAAGAACCAAGGAGAGCCGCACGGGGCTGCGCTAGGCAGGGAGGCGTCTGAACTGAGAAGCTGAGACTGGGCAAGGACCCGGGCGGGGAGCCGGGAGCCAAGGATGCTGCCGGTCAGCTGGGGGCGGAGCCGGGAGGCGTGGTCTGAGAGCTGCGGGCGGCCGGCCCTGGGGGGCGGGACCCGCACCTGAGGCCGGGGGCGGGGCTAGGGTCAGGGGCGGAGCCTACGAACTGGGACTGGGGCCAGAAGGTGGAGGACAGTGTCCGCAGGGCCTAGCGCCAGGTCCTTGGTCTGGGCTAGCAAGAAGTGCGGGGAGCCGGTGGCACCGTGTCCAAAGGCCTCCTCACACGAGTACTCTTCCAACCGTCCCCTCAGAAGACCGTGCTGAGTCCACGAATGTCCCGGCTGAGCCTTCCCTCCCCGCTATCAGAGGAAGACTCCCTCTGGTTCTTCCTTTCAGTGCCTCTTTCTCCCCTAGTCCACTTCGGTCCTGGGGTCCACTAACCGTCTTCCGAGGCCTGGGTTCAGCTCCCCCACCCCCAAGTATCTGCGAGGCCGAGACAACACAAAGCTCCCAGGGAGAGCTCTGATTGTTCTGGTTCTCCTATCAGATCAAACCCAGGCCCTGCGGCTGGAGCTTTGAATTCCCCTCTCCCCCGCCCCCAGCACCGCGCGCCGCCGGCCCGACCTGGGTCCCGCGGTCCACGTGGAGGGCTCATCCTCCCAGGGGCGATATCTTCCCCACCTGCCAACCCTCCTCCCGCCTCCTCACCCCGGTCCGTCCGGGTCACACAAACCCCGCCCCCATCCCCTCCGGCTGCACTTCGTCCGCGGAAACGCCCGGGCCCACACCCTCTGTCGGCGACGCGGAGGGTGTGGCAGTGCCTCCGGCGCAGGTGGGGCCCCTCGGTCTTTGTACCTGGTTCACCTGTTCTGGGCTGCAAGGTCGGTGTCTGTGGTTGAGCTTCCGAGGTTGTTCCGGGCGCCTCTGTGAATTGTTCATCTCCTTTCAGATCTTGACTCTGCGACGACTTCCCACTTCAGAGAGGACCACAGGTCCGAGTGGCCGCTCGTCAGGTAAAACCGAGGCTTCTGGAACCCTGGCGGGGGAGGGGGAGGGAGGTTGCTGCACCAGGCGTATCCTGACGGACTACTTATTAATGTTTTTATGTAAAGAGGTATTGTGTGAGATCGTTTAAGAAGAGGTTCTCCTGCTTGGTTAAAAAGTTTGAAAAATGCAGTTCTGGGGTCTGCAATCTGGGGCAGGCCTTCTGAGGCCCCTTCCAGCCTGCCCTCAGGAGAAGTGCTATCAGCACAGAGGGGCGTGTCTGCCACCTGCTCTATGGAAAATACAAACTTCTGCTCCTTCAATACCTGGGGAAAGGATCAAGGCAGCACTTCACAAAAATGAAGTGATACAAATTAAGTATTCCTGGAAAATGTAACCAGATAACATTGTCTATTAAGCTAGCAAAAAAAAAATTTTTTTTTTAATGATAAAACCAAGAATTGGTAGAGATGTTGTGAAACTGGCATTCTTAAACAATTGGTGAATTGACATAACCTTGGTGGAAAGCAGTTTGGCAATATGTATCAGGAACTTTAAAGTTGATTGAGTAATTCTACTCTTGAATCCATCCTAGAGAATAATTCAAAGTACTGGGCCATTCTCAGGAATAAAAGCGGGAAGTAGTGACCCTCTGACAATCTGGAACTTCAGAGCAGGAGCCAGAACAGCAAGACTGTTGTAGGAACCAATCCTTTCTCAAATATTGGCAAATTAAACATTTTCAGGTCACCAGACTGGAGGCAGGGAGATGTGGAGGTCCTAAGTGGTGGGGAATGGAGGGAGATAGATAAGGCTGCCTGCATTAGGGGGAAGGTCAATGCCTCTTCACTGAGACCTCAGTGAGGGTGAAAGACAAATGTAACCTTCAGGGAACTGAAAAGATGGTGCAATCGATCTTGATTTGCAGTGGTTGTGGGGGAAGGACATGGGGGGCAGCGGGCAGAAGGGACAGAGTAGGGACTGCAACCTTACCACTAAAAAACAACCAGAGTTATAAGAAGGGGCTGGTACTAGGTGGAGTTCATTTACATAGTTTTGGATATGTTTAGTGAGATAGCATATCCATGTTCTGGATAGCCTTGGTGAGAAAGAAAGAAAAGGAACATCAGAGTCAGGCAACCTGGCTAAACCTCTCAGGGACTGTCATTTACCTCTCTGAGTCTGTTTCCTCATCTGTAAGTACAGCCAACTGTACCCATTTGGGATGTTTGTGCAGTGTAGACACATCCTCAGTGTGAAGAGCCTGTTCACAGGTGTGTGCTGTGTGACATGAGCTTAGACATCCCCAAGAGGTGGGGTCCATATCACTGGCTTTCTGATGCTCATTTCCAATCCCCTTCATCTCTGGTCCTGAGCAGGCTGCAGGTGACCTAGGATGAGCTGGACTGCAGGGGGCAGGGCTGCCAGTTGTCCAGCAACAGTGGCAGTTCCCAGCCATTCCTATTTTCTTCCCACTTCACTCACATCTTGAGTCAGGCGTGCTGGTGCAGGGGTCACAGAGTTTATCTTCCTCACCTGGCCACAGGAAACAGCCCTCACTCCCTGGGACTGGAGGTAGGGTGGATGGATGAGCTTCATGCCTCCCCACCCCCAGAGCTCCATGTGGGCAGGGTACTTGGTCCCACATAGACAACCAGAGGGCCACACATGCAAGGCTTCCCTCCTACTTGAAGGATAGAATTTGTTGGCCTAGCTTGAGCCTCCTGTCTCTTGGTTCTGTTTCCAGCTTGATAAATCTGAAGGCATCAGATCCAACAGGGGCTGGTCACCTTTCTGGCATGTAGACTACATACTTGTACAATACATGCACAGAGACCACCACCTGTTGAGACAGAAATGACCTTTTTCGTAGGCCAAAGGTCCTCTAGTTATCTCTGGGGCCTGCGGTCTGGGGTCTTGCTGGGGCCTAAAGAAAATCATTTAGAAAAATCTCACCAGCCTCTAGGTGGCCCAAGGAGGAAGGCCAAGCACAGGGAGACCAAGATGAGGCTGTCACCGTATCTGGGCTGGAAGGGACAGGTGGCCTGAGGCCTGGATGCTAGGGGTTGGAGAGGCAGAGCCAGATGAGAAGGCAGGCCTAGGGGAGGTCCAGGGTCCCAGGCTCCTTGGGAGACACAGCCAATGTGGGGAAGTAAAGGGAGAAATGTTGAACTTCTAGGGGTCCAAAGTCAAGAGGTTCCTGGGCTCACTGTTATCTGGGAACAGGTGACCCATGAGGGATCAACTGAGAAGGAAGGGAAGAAGCAGGAGAAAGTCTGGGTCCTGGGGATGGACAGGAAAGAAAGGACACCAAAGGACTCTGACAAGGATAGTCCCATGAGGAGGAAGGGAGTGAGAGGGTGGTGGCCCAGGACTCAGGGCAGAAAGTGGAGAAACAGACAAGGAATCAAGTGGCTTAAACCTCCAGTTGGGCTTGTATCTCAAAGCAAATCTGGTTGAAACTGCATTGCTGTTTTCTCATTGGTGCTGACCTCTGCTCTGGACAAAACTTTCTCAGAAAGCCCAGTGAGACATTCTAGCCTCCTTTGTGGGGGAAGCAGGGAGCCATTACCACCAGACCTACCCAAAGGCCATTGAACCCTCCCAGAATATAGGACACAGAGCCAGTGTGCTCTGATAGAAGGGATTTCTCACGCCAGCTTGCTCTGCACGGGGCAGGTGCAATGCTCTCTGGACAGCCCAAGGACTTAAACAGATCCAACCAGGAGTGAACTGAGTGAATGCATCGAGTCCTCCCCCTAGCAGTGTCTCCTCTGCCTGCAGTCAGGAGTGGACACCCAGAAGGCAGGGCCCCAGCTCTCCCTGGCCTTTTGCCTCACCTCCCTCTCCCTGGTTACCACTTATTCCACCCAAAGCCCCCTCCAGCTCTGGCCTCTCTGGAGGACACCCCTTCCTCAAATATACAACCCAGAAGGCAAAGTCTCTGCTGCCAGAAGTCCCTGGACTCTTTCATGACACACCCCCAGCCACCCTGCTTAACACAGCTGCCCAGGCCCTGCCCCTTTCCACCTTCAGCGTCAGCTTGCACCACCAGGAAGTGTGATCACTCCCAACCTCTGGGCTCCAACTCTATCTGCAACAGTGGACCCCAAACACTACCTCCTGCCTGTCCCCTGTAGGCTCTGGTCCTCCCTGGACCAACATACTCACCGACCCTGGCAGAGATGTCCTTCTCCGTGTCTATGGCCACACACCAGGGCACCTCTTTCTGAGCAAATCAGTTTCCACTGAAAGTTAAGGATGACCACCAACACAGGCAGGAGTGGACTTTTTTGGGGCCACACTGACAGGGTGAAGAGGAGTGAGCCTCCTGCTCTGCCTTGATTCTGGGCAAAGGAGCATCATTATTGCCATTTAAAATGAAGATCTTAGATTGGGCAAGGTGGCTCATGCCTGTAATCCTAGCACTCTGGGAGGTCAGGGGGGTGGATTGCTTGAGCTCCTATGTTCAAGACCAGCCTGAGCAAGAGCAAGACCACATCTCTAGAAATAGCTGGGTGTTGTGGCGGGTGCCTGTAGTCCAGCTACTTGAGAGGCTGAGGCAAGAGAATCACTTGAGCCCAAGAGTTTGAGGTTGCTGTGAGCTGCGATGCCACAGCACTCTACCATGGGTGACAAAGTGAGACTCTGTCTCAAAAAAAAATACATGAAAATCTTTATGAACATAGAGTCGGGTCTGGAGGACAGCTCTGGCTATAATCCTGGGAAACCGAGGCTATCAACAAGTAGGGCTTGTTTCTGGCATTAAAGGAGGTGACTCCACAGCAGGTCAGAAGTCTTCCTTCATTGGTCAGAGCGGGGTTGTTGCACAGCGTTACAGCTAAAGGTTTTCTTCTTGCCCACACTACACGTGGGTGAGCTGGGGTCCTCTGATCTATGTGTCCTCTGATCCATTTGTCCTCACCCTGGGTCCAGATGGATGGAGCAGGGGAACCCTGGAAGGCCACACACTTGTTCAGAAATCCTTACATAATCCCACCCAACCACAAGGGAACTAGGAAGTGCAATCCCACCTCGTGCCTATGGACAGCAGGCTCCAGTTGCTCCAGGAGACACAGGAAGTGAGGCAAGAGTCCTGCTATAGGCCTGGCAGGAGATGTGAACAAAAGGGAAAAGAGTCCTTGTCTCTCCCTTCAGAAGTGCAGAAGCACGTGGTGCCTGTGGCTCAAAGGAGTAGGGTGCTGGCCCCATATGCCAGAGGTGGCGGGTTCAAACCCAGCCCTGGCCAAAAATTGCAAAAAAAAAAAAAATAATAATAAAATAAATAAATGCAAAAGCAGATGTAGACAGGGTTACTGCTACCAGAGGGGAAGGGGGGAAGGGGTTCATTAGAACCCAGAGCCCCAGCCCCCTTGGAGCTAAGGAAGGTAAATTGGTGGCAACCATGGACCTCTTCCACCAGTCTTGGATGTGGGCAAATGACTAATTCAACGTCTTAACTTAAGTCCTAAGTCCCATCTTCCTGGGCAGCAGACTCCAGCAGACCCCCCTCCCTCTATGTATTCTGGAGGCCCTGGACAGCCCTACAGGCAGGTCAGAGGCCGCTGCCAAGCTGGCAGCCCTCAGTTCAGCCTGGGCTTGGGCATCTCTCGGGGGAGGGGTTCTGTCTGGTTCTCAGAGCCAGGGCTCTACTGGTGTCATGTGCAGAGGGAGGACCTGAGCATAGCAGTGACCTGGAATCGGAGGTCTCTGAAAGGGCTCAGGACAGGAGCCTCAGCCCTCTGTGAGAGAGACTCAGACCTCAGGCGCAACTGCCCAGCGCCTCAAGGAGGGTGATGCTGATGCCTGATTTTATTTACTCATTCTTGCTCATTAGCTTTTTAAGCTCTGCCTAGATTTTCCTCTAGGACTCGGTTTGTTAAATGTTCTTTGCTTAGAAAACTTTAGGCTGAATGTGAAATGATTGCCTTCAGAAGGATTTTAGCAAGTCGTTCTGTTTTAGAAAGGTTTGTCATCTTAATCTGTGTTCTCTGGTGCCTTGAAATGCCTACCACCCAGTCGGCCGATCCATCCCAGGAGGAAGTGCTGTACTCTCCATGCAGCCGGCAGGGAGTCTGCCTAAAGGCTGGCATTTGTGTGGACTTGTGTTTCAAATTCTACTCCCACGGAAAGTATGTTGTCATTCCTTCTCAAGGAAAGTATGTTCCAAGCCTTGTTCGGCTCATGAACTATTAACATCAGCCTTTGCGTCAGGGAAGCAGGGACTTTGCTGGGACAGAAGCCTCATCTATAGAGCCTGAGAGAAGCGAGATTCATCTGGCCTCCGTGCTGGGGTCTCCTGAGAGTAAAGGTGGCGCTGGCCAGCTCTGCTCACACAGCAGACACCACAGAGCCTACCTGATACAGGCAACATGATCTGCTGTCCATGCTTGGGACTAGTCCAAGGCCAGAGAAGACTCCAGCACCCAGCAAGCTCAGAGAACTTGAGGTTGGAGGCCTTGCCCGGCTAGATGCCTGGCTAGATGCCCAGCTATTGGCACATGGCCTTCTGATTTTGACCTGCTCCAACTTTACCCTGTAGTACCCCATGTGGAGAAGGCCCAGTGACAGTGTGGAGACGTCAGGCCCCTTCTTCATCCTGGAGGGAGCCTTCACCCCGCCCCCGGCCTCCTCTCCTGTCCTGGGTTCAGCCTCTGAGGGGCACTGGACAGCAGGCACTAGGCAGACAGAGCTGGTTATAAGCAGGTTCTTGAGTAGCACTTAAGGGTCTGTGGAAAGGAAGTGCCGCTCCAAATGGCACAGGCGTGGTCTGGGTGCCAGCCTCCATCCAGCCTTCTCCTCAACAGCACCCTTTGTGGTCACCAATAGATGACTCCCACATGTAGGCAGTAGAGAGTAGGGCAGCCAGATCTCCAAACTCAGCTACCCGCCTGGGATGGGGCCCAGGATCTCAAAGCAACTATACCCGTGTCACTACAGCCAGGGCCTGGATAGGGGTCCTGCGGTTTTAAACATCAGGTTGGCTCCTGCACCACCCCTGGCTTATACACCACCATCCTGGCTTGGGATTTGCTTTCCAATCATGTCCAAGTCAGCTTCATCTGGGCTTTGTGAGTGCTCCATCACAGCACGAGGCCAGCTGTGGAAGGAGAGCCCTCAGAGCCACACGCAGCCAGCTCCTATTCTCAGAAACCACATGATGCAGTAATAGCTCCCGGGAAAGTTTCTTTTTGAAAATTTTATGGCCCCTTTGCCTGGACTTGGGTTCTGCTGAGGCCTGTGACTCGGGTTTGCACAAGCAGCCCACAGTGAACAGCTCTGATCAAGTCCTGCCAGGAGACAGAGGCCCCAACATCCCTTGCACCATGCTTGCCTCTCATGTGAAGCATGGTGCCCTCTCTGTGACACAAACCAGCCTTAGGAGGTAAACGTGGTAGGCTCCCGCTGTACCTTGAGGGCCTTTGCAGCCAGTGGATGAACAGCAGCAGGGACAGCAAGAATGGTCATCGCAGAGATGAGCCAGGCCCTGAACTTCGCACCTCTGGCTCCCCTGAGACATCATTTTTGCTTGTGCTTGATGTGTGAGGAAACTAAAGCTCAGAGAGTTGTTTGGGCAACTTGCCCAATATCCAGCGGGAGGACCTGAAGACGAACATCTGACACTGGAGTTTGTGCTCCTAAAGTCTGTCTGATAAGGAGGCACCAGGTCCTGCAGGGCCACCCAGGACTCAGGAGGTAAACCCAGGGGAGCCACAGGAATTTATACAGGAGAGGAACTGACAGAATTGACCTTTAGAAAAATCACAGAGCTAGTTTATATTAGACAAGATCCTTTTGGTGGCAAGTGACAGAAGCCCAACTCAAAGTGACTAGAGCAAAGAAAAGGGGAATTTGCTGAATCATTAATTAGAAAGTTGATGGGTTGTGTTGACTTTAGGCACAGAGAGATTAGAACTCAAAGATGTCACTAGGACTTGTTCTCTTTCCTTCCAGCCCCAAGGTCTATTTTCCTCTGAATTGGATTTACTACAAGAAAGGCTCCAGAAGCTTCAGGCTCTTAGTGTTTTTATCTCAGAAAAAATGCAGGCCCCATGGAATACAGCAGTGTAGGCCTTGGGCGTGTGTGGTGCCTGTGACTCAGAGCTCTAGCCAGATGTGCAAACAGACGGGTATTCACTAAGGGTCATAGGGTGTGCAAGGCTGGGTGTTGAAGCCGGGGAGGGCTTCAGGGAAAAAGAGGTAGGTGCTATGGCCCTAGGATAAATGGGATGTAGCTGGCACCCATGTCTATGGGAATCGCACGTATTTATGCTGTGCTCCAGACCCCTATTCTGTCTGGGATGTGACTTCCAGGGATTCGCCTGGATTTATCTAACCCACATCACTCAGAAAGGCGTCCTCTTCAGCCTTCTTTCTATCCTCCCAGTGACAAGTTGACTCTAAGTTTCAGCAGCTCAGGGCTCGTGTTGCCATGCCAACTCCTCCGCATGCATCCATCCAAGCAGAAGTGGGCTGGCCCAGGCTCTCCACGTAGAGTGGATACAGCCGCATTCTGGTAATTGGATTGGAGCAATCCATGTGGCCTTCCCTGGGGAAACCTGAGGCTGAGCCCAACTCCTGTTCAGACATGGGCTTGTGGGCACAGCAAGGATCAAAGGCAGTCTCTGTTCCTGGACTTGCAGCAGTCGCAGTAGACATGAGGGCCTAGCAAAGGACAGTGCAGGAGGGATGGCCCCTCCTAGCCCCACACTGGAGCAAACCTCAACTCAGATCATTGTGGAAGCTCCTGGCCCAGGGATCCCTAGAAGTTGGTGCAGGTGTTTGTAGAGGACTTGCTGCAGCCAACAGAACTAACCGGTCTGGCTTCGTCACTTTCCCCCCACAGAAGAAATTCAAATTCAAAGCCACAGTCCACCTAGGGCTCTCTGAGCCTCTGTGCAGGCAGGGCCTGTGCACCTGCATGCCTGCCAGGTCCGTTCCCAGGGGTCTTGGCAGGGAGGTCTGTGTTGGTACTAGTGGTGGTATGTATTTGGCATCTAGTAACGCAGTGCTGTCCATACCAGACTGGCCCTCCCCTGCAGATGAGCCAGCCCCTGAGCCCTCAGCTCAGGCCTCTGGGCAGCCACTGTGTCCTCCCCTTCCCAGCAAGCACGCATCTGGGTGCTGGCGGTTAACTGCAGGTGGCAGTAGGCGGCAGAGCAGTGTGTGCAGGAGCTTCCTGATACTGCCCATGCCCACCAGGGGTGGCCTGAGCTCTGGCCTCCTGGGTCCTGCCCAGGATTTGTCTACCTCTCCTTCTCCCAACTGGACTTAGAGGTGTGTGGGTGCCAGACCCAGGCCCCAAGGAAGCACACCCTTCCCTGGGCCACCCCTTTGAGGACTTGAGGATTCACTGAGAAGTTGCCAGCCTCTAATGTTTAGCTTTCCTTTTCTATGGGAAAAGTGCAGATCAGACTAATTAATGTGTTGTTGACTGTTTACCCTCCTTCCATTTCCCTGAGACAAAATAATTAACCACAAAGCTTTAGAAATTGGCTCCACAAGTAGCAACCCTATTTGTGTCTCCTGTGTCAGCAGCTTCTGTGCAAAGTTATTGGCACGGGGTGACACCTGTGGCTCAGTGAGTAGGGCGTCGGCCCCATATACCGAGGGTGGTGGGTTCAAGCCCAGCCCTGGCCAAACTGCAACCAAAAAATAACCAGGCGTTGTGGCGGGCGCCTGTAGTCCCAGCTGCTCGGGAGGCTGAGGCAAGAGAATGGCGTAAGCCCAAGAGCTAGAGAGGTTGCTGTGAGTCCTGTGACATCATGGCACTCTACTGTGGGTAGTAAAGTAAGACTCTATCTCTACAAAAACAAACAAAAAACAAAGTTACTGGCACATACATGGGAGGACATGTGGGCCTCACCTGGGAAGGCACCCCCTTTTCAGGGGCTCTGGACGGAAGGCTGGGGACAGCAGGAAAGGCTGGGATGCTTGGGTCTGCCACACTCTATCAGGGGTGTCCTACCTGTGGCCTGCTGGCTACATGCTGATTTTTTGAGGACTTTTTTTGCTTATCTGTGGTGTTGGATATCATGGAAAGTATGCGTGGACTTTTTTTTTTTTTTTTTTTGCTAATCAACTTTTGCTAATGTTTGTGTATTTGATGTGTGACCCAAGACAATTCTTCTCCCAATGTGTGGAAGAGAAGAAAAAAAAAAGGTTGGGCACACCTGTCTAGAGGATCACTGTGGGCCACCTCAGATCCCATTGATGTGGGGACCAGTGACATTCTGTCCAGCCTAGGAGAGGCAGGAACATCAGGCCTGGCCACTCACTATAGACAGAACAAAGGGAGCTTGCCCAGAGGGTTTCTAGAGTCACAACAAGAGTTAGAGATACACAGAGTAGACTCCTAAGAAGGGAGTCTCTCTCTCTCTGCACCCCAACAGCCCTGATCAGCCAGCATCAAGGAACCCTTTGATGAAGTAAGGCTGCACCTGCCTTCATTACAGGACCAAGCCTCTCTTCCTCCAAATCTTTAGAGATGTTGTCACAGCCAGACCTGTGCAGCCCATGATGCTGCCTCAGACTGGCCTAACTCCTGACACGGTGGCAGTTTCTGGGGCTACACAGCCCCACCTGAACCACTTGCCCAGCCTTTGTCACCTCTGAAGCAGCAAGGTCCTTTCATTCCTCAACTGGTCACTTCTTCATTTGCTCTTTCCCTTCCCAATTCAGGGGCTATACCCTGGGCTCAGCTACACACTGACATGTGTTCTGATGGCACTCTGGGCCTGCTGGGAGGCCCAGACACTACACAGCCCCAGCTCCTGGCAGGATGACAGTACAGTGTAGAAAGGGCTTCAGGAGTCGTGGACTGCCTTGGGTGGGGACAAGGAAGACCTCCCTGAGAGAAGGGACCTCAGCTGAGCCCTGAGTGCTGTGGAGATGCTGTCAGGAGACTAGGGACAAGGAGCATCAGGCAGAGAGGCCAGTGAGTGCTGAGGCCTGGTGGTCAGGAAGCTGGACCAGCTGGGAGGCTGGGGCCCCTCCTGCTGGGGGGGAGCATGGCAGGGGATGAGGGAAGGTGAGGGGACAGAGCACATAGGGCACCTGGACAGAGCTTGGGAAACTCAACTTTGTCCCCTTGGACAATGAGACCATCAGAGGGAGAATCAGACATGTTTTAGGAGCTCGGCCAGTGGGTCCTGGGCTGTGGCTGAGAATGAGGACAGCAGGATGGTGTTGGGTAGGGAGAACTCAGGTGAAGACAGTGCTGGCTGGCCCAGGCTGGTAACCTCAGGCCACAGAGATTGAGGGAGACTCGGGAGAGGGCTTGTGATATTGGGGCAACGTTCAGCTGGCCCCACATGCCTGGCCTAGACCCCTGCCTTAGGATCTTTGTGCCAATTGCAGGGACTGCTGGGGTCTGGGAAGCCTTGAGAGATCCCATCCCATCCCCCTACCCCCTCCCCCATAGGACAGAGCCTGCAGGTTGTCCCTCTAGCCCCAACTAGCCCAGTAGGGACACAGGCCCACATGGGTTACCCCATATCCTGTCACTCTGTCCAGCTCTATACCGTGAGGCCTGTGAGTCTTCAGAGGGCAACTGACAGCAGCCTGGGTGGGAGAGTGAGCTGGATGTCACTCTCACTGCAGGTTTGATTCTTCTCCCAGCAGTCACTGGAATTTTAAAGAAAACGAGCATGTCCTGGAGTCCCCAGTCAGGAGGCAGGCGGGAAGGCCTGGGCCCACCAGCCCTGCTGAGCACGTGCTGAGTGTGCAGGCTGCAGAGGGAGATGGCTCAGGTCCCAGGTTTCACTGAGGCCCAGCAAGGAGCTCAGTCCTATGGCTCTGGGTGGCTGCTCTGAACAGTGACCTTCCTGTGTTCGTATCAAAATGGTTTTGAGAAAGCAAGATCCTCGTGAAACACATTTGTTAGAATCAGATGCAGCCCCCAGCTTAGGTTCATTTTTACACATTGGGCTGGAGTGTTGGTAGCTTCAGGGGCACACTTGAGCCCCTGACATGCCTCACAGGGACCCCTGCCT
The DNA here is from genome assembly GCA_963574355.1 of Loris lydekkerianus. Lineage (NCBI taxonomy): Eukaryota > Metazoa > Chordata > Mammalia > Primates > Lorisidae > Loris > Loris lydekkerianus. The sequence goes on along the minus strand of CAUYPK010165558.1, from coordinate 43,916 downwards.
CCCACCACAGGCTGGGGGCTGATGGGAGAATGGCTGACTCTTCCCTGCACAAAGGCACTGGCCCCACATCCTCCCTGTTCCCATCTCCTGTAGTGCCCACCGAGGGCACTAGTGTTGCCCCTTCTTTCCAGAAGCTGCCGGCCTGCTGGGCATCTTGAAGCATCTGTGATATAGACCTGTAGAAACTGGATGGGCCACTTGCAAGGGGACAGGGCCTCTGGTGGAGGCACCTGAGCCACGTGGACAAGGGGGAGGCCCAAGTTCCTCTCTAAGGAGGTAATTTCTTTTTCTTTTTTTTTGAGACAGAGTCTGTGTCGCCCTTGGTAGAGTGCCGTGGCGTCACAGCTTACAAACTCTGGCCTTAAGCGATTCTCTTGCCTCAGCCTCGCATGTAGCTGGGACTACAGGCGCCCGCCACAATGCCCAACTATGTTTGTTATTGTTGTTGTAGTTGTCATCGTTTTAGCAGGCCCGGGCCGGGTTCAAACCCACCAGCCTCCATGTATATGGCCTACTTACTGAGCTACGGGTGCCACCCTGAGGGGCTAATTTCTAAGCTGAGTCTTAAAAGAGAAAGGGTGAACAAGGCCAGCAAAGGGCTGGGCAAGGGGAGGTGAGGACAGGACAGCACATGAGAGGCCTCAGCAGGTGTGAGGCAGCCTGGACTTGGCAGACAAGACAAAGGACACTCCTCCCTCCATCATGGAGGCCAGAACCTGACAAAGTCTGTGAGGTATACCACAGGCCCAGGCCAGGACAGGGCAGCAGGGATTAGTGGGGACTAGGGAGGAGGAAGAAAAGGTGAGGGGGCCAGGACAGATGGCATGTGGGCTCAGACCCTCAGGTGCCAGGGCAGGAGCTGGGTGCATGAAGGAGATGTGCCCACTGCCTGGACTACATTTACACAAGCTTCACCATAGAATAATCCCCCCCACCTTTGGGGACCCTCCGACTCTGGACTTTATTGGTTCTATATTCAGCAGAATAAAGGCACTTGGTGGCCCTGCCTGCACACAGCTCTGTATCTGCTCTGAGACCCACTGTGGCTCCCACACAGCCTGGGATGGGGACCCAGGGCAAACTTACTCAGGGAACTGTGGGCTTGGCTAGGCTGTATCTTAGAGGTCATGCAGAAGAGTGATTAAAGCCCCAGGGAACTTTTCTAAAATTCACAGGGACTGTCCAGGTAACTATGCCTGGATCCTCTTTAGGTAGAGGTTTCTGCTCGGGGCTGGCAGGTTGGAGTGCAGGGCTTGGTGTTGGCAGGAGCCACAGTGGCTGCAGGGGGTGTGGGCTCCTGGGGCCTCTGACAGCCAATGCCCTCTCCTCCAGGACTCTGACCCATTTCTCTGCTGTTTGTTCATGCTCGGTCCTGACCTTGTTGGCACTCAGTGACAGGTGGGTCCTCTGAATCAGCATTCATCTGCCTGCCCAGGTCACAGCACTGACTCCTGACAGGCAGCCTCTAGGGTTCCCAGCCTGGCCATCATGTGTCCACAATGTGCCCTTCTGAAAATCAGTGCCATTTTTTAAGCAATTCAGTTATAAGCTCAAGATAGTCAGGGACAGTCATGCCACCAACCTGTTTACTCCAAGAGAACAAAACACACTCAGGAAACAGAGTATTGGGCTGTCTCCTAGCCACCAAACACCTGTACGGAGCCCTCTGGCTCCAGCCTGCTCTTCAGAACAGCTGTACTCACATCAGAGGAAGCAGGAAGGGGGTGAGCTGGGACAATGGCCCCAGCATCTGGCTTGCTTCTCTGAAGATCACCAGGAGCCCCTTGCTTTTTGTCTCTGCAGGTTCTCTAGCAGACCTTAGCGCCCAGCATGGCCCACTGAGGTGAACCATGACCAGCTGGCCCACACTCACCATTGACCATCCAGAGTCATCACATCTCACCAGGAGGTGACCCCTCTGCCAGCTGCTGCCCAACTTGCCCACCCCCGCCCAGGAACGTGCCCGCAGCTGCCACGGACACCATGTAGTAGGGCTGGCCACGGCGCCCAGTGAGCTGCGATGGTTTTGTACACGACCCCCTTTCCTAACAGCTGTCTGTCGGCCCTGCACTGCGTGTCCTGGGCCCTCATCTTCCCATGTTACTGGCTGGTGGACAGGCTGCTGGCCTCTTTCACACCCACCACCTATGAGAAGCGGCAGCAGGCGGACGACCCGTGCTGCCTACATCTGCTCTGTACTGTCCTCTTCACACCCGTCTACCTGGCCCTCCTGGTGGCCGCGCTGCCCTTCGCCTTTGTTGGATTCCTCTTCTGGTCCCCACTGCAGTCCGCCCGCCGGCCCTACATCTACTCACGACTGGAAGACAAGGGTCTGGCCAGCGGGGCAGCCCTGCTTGGTGAATGGAAGGGAACAGGGGCTGGCAGAAGCTTCTGCTTCGCCTCTGCCAACGTCTGCCTCCTGCCTGACGCAGGCGCCAGGCACAACAACCTTTCTAACACACAAGCACGGGCCAAAGAGATCGGGCAGAGAATCCGCAATGGGGCTGCCCGGCCCCAGATCAAAATCTACATCGACTCACCTACCAACACTTCCATCAGCGCCGCCAGCTTCAGTAGCCTGGCATCTCCACAGGGCAGCGATGGCATGGCCCGGACTGTCCCTGGGAGCATTAAGAGGACAGCCTCGGTGGAATACAAAGGTGATGGTGGGCGGCACCATGGTGATGAGGCAGCCAATGGCCTGGCCTCCGGGGACCCAGCTGACAGCTGCAGCCTTGAGGACACCTGCATTGTGCGCATTGGTGGCGAGGAAGGGGGCCGGCCACCTGAAGGCGATGACTCTACCCCTGGGAACCTGGCCAAGAACGGGGCTGGTGGGGGCCCAAAGGGCCAGACACCCAACCACAATCAGCGGGATGGGGACTCGGGGAGCCTAGGCAGCCCATCAGCCTCCAGGGAGTCCCTGGTAAAGGCACGAGCTGGGCCAGACGGTGGCAGCGGGGAGCCGGGTGCCAACAACAAGCTCCTGTACAAGGCCTCGGTGGTGAAGAAGGCAGCAGCCCGCAAGAGGCGGCACCCGGATGAGGCCTTTGACCACGAGGTCTCGGCCTTCTTCCCTGCCAACCTGGACTTCCTGTGCCTGCAGGAGGTGTTCGACAAGCGTGCAGCCACCAAATTGAAAGACCAGCTGCACGGCTACTTTGAGTACATCCTGTATGACGTCGGGGTCTATGGCTGCCACAGCTGCCGTTGCTGCTACTGCTTCAAGATTGTCAACAGTGGCCTCTTCTTTGCCAGCCGCTACCCCATCATGGACGTGGCCTATCACTGTTACCCCAACGGGAAGGGCTCCGATGGCTGGGCCTCTAAGGGAGCTCTGTTTCTCAAGGTAGGATCCTTGGCCTGGTGCGTCATAGGGAAGTGGGCTGCAGCTGGAGGGGTCCTCACCCTCGTTGGGGCTGAAGTAGGAGGCAGATAGTGCCTTTTGGGGAGCCAAACAGGAGGGTCCCAGCTTAAGAACAGGAAAATAGAAACACAGGGAAAAGAGCAGTGGCCCCATGGACAGACAGATGATCTTGGGTCAGTTCCCCAGAGTTCTTAAGCCATCATTTCCTCATCTCTAAAATGGCAACAGGGTGGGAGTGGACCAGAGCAGGGCAGCCTGGGAGGGGCTCAGAGCTTCGACTCTGATAGTGTAGGTGGCCATAGTGGCCAGAGCGATGATGGCAGTGATAAGGGAAGAAAGAGGAGACGGAAGAGCCCCTCTTGGTTCACACGAGGTGGCAAGAGCAGCAAGGAGCAAGCACCGCAAGTAAATAGGACTCCCAGGTCCCTGGGCCCTTCCCACACCTGTGTCGCTACCAGGTTCACCAGCCTGGATGGCCCTCCCTCCTGGCTGTCGTGCAGCTGCCATACCAGGCTCTCTGCCCACCAGCCTGTAGCTTCACTTTCATAGTCATTAATTAAAGTGAATCATAATTATTTCTGCTAATTTGGATGCAATTGGAGGAGTTTTTAGACCAGGGTAATTTGGTCATTACACATTATCTTCCACTGAGTCTGAGACAGTGAGTGTCGACTTTTGTTCTCTATCCAAAAGCCGCTCTTGGTGCTTCTAGCGTTTTCTGAAGCATCATTGGCCAGCGGAAGCAGAGCAGGGCTTTCTGCTCCCAGAGGCAGCAGCTGCTTTGTTGGGGGCACAGAAAAGGAGGCTCAGCAGGGAGGGTGGTGGCTCCAAGGCCTGCCCAGGAGGGTCCCCTCATTTCTCAATTCCCTTCTAGGAGCAATGATACTCACCCTGTCCAGGAAAATGCTGGTGTGTGTGCCCAGTACCCACTAGGAGTTAGGGCTGGTCACCTCCTCAGAACCTGCTTGTACCAGGGCAGGCTCCTAACGGCCCTGGCCTCCTACTCTGGGTTGCTCGATTGCTCTCATGTGGCTCTGCCAGGCCCAGAGTTGGGGCCTCCCACTCTTCATTCACAGCAAAAGACGCTGACATTGAATTAACTCTTCTGAAAAATAGCTCCAGCCTTCCTATTTTGGCATATGGTTCGTTGGTGTTCTGTTCCATGGATGTATTTTCATCTCGGCAGCAAGACTGCCTTTCTGGGAAAGAAGGGGAAGTGTTGTGAAGCCCAGGGTGGGAGGGCCCCCTTGGGAGGTGCCTCACTCCCACCCCATCACTGATTGCTCAGAGGCCAGGAGCCTCCCTGGGTCCCCCAGTCCCTCTGTGAAGGCCAATCCACATGTCTCCCCACCTCCTGGCTCCCCAGCCACTCTTCCTACCAACATCAGCAACAGTCTCCATGGGATAGTCCCTCCTCTGCAGCTCTGTCCTGAATGTTCTTTTTCTCTCTCTCTTTCTTTCTTTCTTTCTTTCTTTCTTTCTTTCTTTCTTTCTTTCTTTCTTTCTTTTTTTTTTTTTTTGAGACAGAGTTTCACTTTGTCACCTTGGTAGCGTGCTTTGGCATCACAGCTCACAGCAACCTCAAACTTATGGGCTCAAGTGATTCTCTTGCCTTAGACTCCCAAGTAGCTGGGACTTCAGGTACCCACCACAACGCCCAGCTATTTTTAGAGACAGGGTCTCACTATGGCTCAGGCTGGTCTCGAACCTGTGAGCTCAGGGCAATCCACCTGCTTCAGCCTCCTAGAGGGCTAGGATTTTAGGTGTGAGCCACCATGTCTCGCCTCTGAATTTTCTTTTTCATCTTCTACCTCCTGGGTCTCAAACTGGTCTGCAGATGTTTAATTTGATGTGTGCCATTGAACATGTTTTTGTACTGGCCAGTATTTCAAAATCAATATATTTCACATAAAACCCAGTCTTACCTTCTCTCGGCAGCTTCAGGCCTACCACATCCTGCATTGACTCCGAGGTGGGGCTTGGCTGCCCCTTCATGTGCAGGGTCAGGAGTTCAACTCCACAGCCCCCATCTCTGTCTGTGCTGATACCCTAAGCCTTGTCCCAGCCTAGATCCCTCCTCTCTGACCCCCTAAGCCTGCATCTGCTGCCTCCTGGACATATCCTCACCCACTCTAAACAAAAATCACCATCTGCCCCAGCTGCCCCTCTCCCAGTTCCACCATTTCCACCATTCCTAACCCAGAAGGAGGCCTTCTATGCTCTGTGCCCCAGGCCCAGCCTGTCCATCCCAGTCTTTCGTGTCACTCTCCAGACACCCTAGGGCCCACCATGTGTCCAGCTGCATCATTCGCCTGCATCAGCCCTACTGTGGTTTCGCCTATTCTGCCCCTTCCACCAGCCCTCTTCCCATACCAGATCTGACTCTCATTGCCACCCTCCACTGCCCCCTGGGGAAAGCCTGACCTTCAACTTGGCCCCTCCATGCTCAGCCCGAGCCTTACATCCACATACACCTGTGAGGCTCCTGTTGTCTTGGTCTCACCTTGGGTTGGGGGAACCACCTCTGTGGACCTCTCCTGACACCGCCTAGTACAAAGCCATCTTCCTCTCGCAGGCTCCTCCACCCTGCGCCCAGGTGTCTTCTTATCTGTCTGTCCTGTCAGAAAGAGCTCCTCGAGAATAGCACTGATCCCAATGCATCTTTCTTGGCCCATGACTTTCTCATGGCCCATGTGCGCATCTATAAAAATGCCATAAATTTAGCACACTCTCATAGTCGTCGTAAAGAGAATATGACTATTTCTCCTGCTGCAGAGGAGGGAATAAATGAGGCCAAAGAGGGCCGGGGACGCTGGGGGAATGCTGAGAGGACACTGCCACTGATCACTTGCTGTGCACAGAAGCCAGTGGTCCCTGACCTCCTGTCACTATGCAGTACTTAAGGTCCTTTAAGGAACGAGACTCTGTGCAGGAAAGAACTGGAGTCCCCGTGCCTCACGCACAACCTGATTCCAGGCACCGGCTCTGTTGACTGTCTTAGTCTACCAGGACTAAAAGGCACAACCCCTCGGTGTGATTGTTTGTTTTTGCAAGAGAAACACAGGACTCTGCACCTCCTGAGGCCACAAGCCAAGAATCAATAAGTTTCAGCAAATAATAAAGTGGATCATGGTGAGATCACTTAGCTGATTAGGAAGGAGAAGAGGACGGGGGTGACAAGAGGCAGCTCCCACGTGTGTCTCACTGCAGAACAGAGTCTGCATGCATTCGCATCCCTGCCCGAAACTCAGCACAGGACAGGAGAGGCTGACACATTAAGACCAACAAATAGGCAGCTGGGGAGAAGCCTGGCCAAGGCACCATAGCTCAGAGAGCAGCGTACAGCTGCGTGAGGCAGACAGATCCAAGCTGAGCCTGCCTTTGACTGTGAGCCTGTGATCCTGGCCCATGACTTTCTCATGGCCCCAGTGTATGCATCTATAAAAATGCCATAAATTTAGCACACTCTCATAGTTGTCATAAAGACCTGGAAAGCTAACACCATGAAGCACTAATGCTCCCATGTGAACGTTATCATTACTTTACAGAGGAAAGAGGCTTGTTGCCTGAGGAACAAGGGGGTGAGAGCGCCATCATGTGTCCTTTTTGAGCATTGCAGCTTAAAAACATTTTTCCCCTAGGATGCCATGCTGGTGTGCAACATCACAGCGCCATTCTAGGGGTGGTGGATACTGTTAGACTGAACTTTGGGTTTGGTATATTGGCAAGAAGTGAACAGTGAACCTGTGGGTTTAGAAACAGTCCCCACCCAATCCCAACTGAGCTGCCCATCCTCACACAGCCAGACTTCTTCAGTGCCGGGGAGGGAATGCACCCCTGGACCTGGGAGGGTAGAAGGAAGGGCCTGGAGAGCCAGGGCTGTTCGCTGAGAAGATCCAGATGGAGAATAACACCAGCCCAACCTCAGCAGCAAAAAGAGAGATGCAGACAATAGGTTGTGCTGTAACTCCTGCCATTCAGACCCCCATGGGGCTCCCCATCCACTGCAGGGCCCTCAGCCAACTACTAGGACCGGCAGCCTGGCTTTACAGGCCACCTCCTGGAGAGCACCCTGGGTCTGAGGGTCTTGTCATCACAGGAAATCCAGTCTTGGATAGACTGGCAAGGTTTGGGGAGGGAAGCCTATGGGGGAAAGGACAAGGCCAAACAAGGACCTCTGGGGACAGTGTCTGAGTGACCTCTAGCAGCTATACAATGGCCAGAGGGCCCAGGAGAGCCTCTGCCTGGGGACATCTCTCTGTGGCCACCCCCAGCTGCAGCACTGACAAGGACTAAGTATTGCCCTGAATTGGGGGGAGTCTCCCTTGGGGGAGCGGTTTTGAGTTATTTGTGAGGTACAGTTGAGATGTTTATGTTAAGCCAACTTTTGGGGAAAGCCTGTCAGGGCCTCCAGTCCAGGATGGGGGTGGGAGTACCCTCTTTAGTGAAGAGGCAAACAGGGAGGACAGACAGCTGGGCTCAGAATGGGAGCTGTGGGTGGATGGCACTGGGCCAGCTCAGGATATAAGGCCCAGAGCCATGGAGATGCTAGCCAGAGCTCTTGCCCAGGTCTAGGAACTATAGGCACCCATGGCCTAGAAAGCAGATGAGGCGACTTACCCCACTGACAGCTTACCATATAGCCAGATGGGTGAGGCAGGGTAAGCAGGGGACACCAGTTTCTGGAGGGTCATCCAACTGAGATTTCGCAGGGAAATGACAGAGATTTTGCACCAGGGTGTAGGTAGGTCTAGGCTGTGACCAAGGGGGTAAGGAGGAAAGAGCCGCCAGATAAGACTGGGCAGGAACTGAGGGTCATTGGGAGATGGTGGGCATGGGAAGGAACTGCTGTGGGTCTGTTTTCTCTCACAATGCTTTGCATGGGTCACCACTGGCACACATCAGGCCAGAGGCTAAGGTTTTTTTATGCCTCCACCTCCCACACTGAACTGTCAGATCTTAAAAGCAGGATGCATCCTGTCCTTACCAGCCGAGTTTAGCCAGGAACCTGGCAGAGAAGCAGGGCTAGTGAGTAGGTGGGTGTTGCCAGTGTCCCTTTGCACTTAGGGCAGTGGTGACTGGTAGGTGGTGGCACTGACACTTCCCCTCCCCCCAGGTGCAGGTGGGAAGCACACCTCAGGACCAAAGAATTGTCGGGTACATCGCCTGCACACACCTGCATGCCCTGCCAGGTAGGGTCACTGGTTGGAGGTTTTCTGGGAATGGGCTCAGCAAATGGGGCCTGGCTCATCAGTTGATCCCCACACTTCTGCCCTGCAGAGGACAGTGCCATCCGGTGTGAACAGCTAGACCTGCTTCAGGACTGGCTGGCTGATTTCCGAAAATCTACCTCCTCGTCCAGCACAGCCAACCCAGAGGAGCTGGTGGCGTTTGACGTCATCTGCGGAGATTTCAACTTTGACAATTGCTCCTCTGGTGAGGTCGTGCTCCTCCCTGCCCTGGTCTGGTACTCAGCAGCGTTCCAGACACAGCTAGAAAGACTTGGGTTAGGCAGCTTGAAGAACTTCCTGCTCTTCCTGAAGGTGTGGGTGGGATATGTTGCAAAACTATGATTTCTCTGTCCCCCAGAAATCCTAGCACAAGAATTGCCCACGCTCTGCCTAGAAAGCTGAGGCCTCCTTGCTGGAGACAGAGAGATACCCTAAAAACACCCATGATGAGGAAGGCTTGGGGCCTCTGAAACTCAGGCGTCCACTCACTAACAATCCTTATCACATATTTACATATTTACACAGCTCCTACTTTTCCCCAATTGGTAAGCACTGTGTTCATCCACATGGTGTAGACGAGGCTGGGACTCAGAGAGGTTGAATACTCAGCCCAAGGTCACACAGCCAGTAAATGTCTGAATTGGGATCTGAATCCAGGGCACCAGGTCTATGCCATTAGGCTAAAAGACTACAAGTTCATCATCCGTGTAATTTTACATATTTGATTTAAGTAACTGACCTGAATCAGGTGACCATGCAGATCTTACAGGGACCTCTGAGTCTCCTGTGACCCTAAGGACCCTCATGGGCTGCAGCCCCCAAGAGACTGTGGGCGGGGCAAGATCATCAAGGCCTGGGAGCTCAGGCCCAGATCCCAGTCAAGGCAGGACACCTGAAAGCCTCACTACAGAACACAGACAGTGCCCTCACCTGGTGGCAGCAGCAGCAGCAGTTCCCATCTGTTTATGATGACGGAGACATCTTTGACAACTGGGCAACTCCAGGGGCGTGGGGAACAGCAGTCACACCTTAGAACACAGCCTGCCCCAGGAGACAGAAGTTCCTCCGCTGCAGCCCCGCGGGGCAGCAACGCCATAAGCCCCAACACGCTGGCTCCTGCCCTAGCACCATGGCCTTGTCACAGTCCCATGCCTGATGCCCACTGCGACATACTGGGTGCTCCTGGGATCTTCCTACACCAGAGCTGGGACCTGGCATACACAGGAAGAAGCTGTCAGGAGGGGAGGTCCCACCCAATCAGGCCCCACTCAGTTCCCTTTGTTTCCCTCCCCCGGGTCACACAAAGTCCCTTCTGGTTCAATGAGTTGGCAGGATGAACAGGAACCCTGGGCAGGTGATATCCCTCTCTGAGCCTGGTGGGGTTCACTCCCCTCTGGCCTGGACACCCAGGTCTGTGAAGCCAGCCCACAACAAGGTGTTTCATGGGATCTGGAAAGGCCTCCAGGTCACTGTCCCTGGAGCCCCAGAAGAAAAGAAAAGACATGAGTGTGTATGGTAGGTAGGGGGACATTCTCAAGGACACAGAATACCAGTGACAGATGAGCCACAGACACCACCTAGAGGCAGTTACTAAGGGACAGGGGCCTGGGGGCCTCTACAGGAAAAACAGACTGGAACCAGAGGTGGCAGCCCCTCAGGACAGGACAGACCCCTGAATACCACAGCATTTCCTCCTCCCCACACAGATGACAAGCTGGAGCAGCAGCATTCCCTGTTTACACGCTACAAGGACCCCTGCCGCCTGGGGCCTGGGGAGGAGAAGCCATGGGCCATCGGTGAGCTGGGACTCGGGGAGGGTGGAAGGGTAGGGAGGTGGGCTTCACACAGGCTTTCTGCAAAGGCCACCAGGACCTACCCTCAAGGCCCCACTGCTGGGGAAGGCCCAGTCAGCTGCCCTAGACTGGTACAGACACTTGTCCACCCCATGGAGACCGCTCTCCTCAATGCTGTCTGGGCCTTGCCTGCAATGACCACTCTTATCCCCTTGTACCCAGGTACCCTGCTGGACACAAATGGTCTCTACGATGAGGATGTGTGCACCCCTGAGAACCTTCAGAAGTAAGCACCACGCAGCCACAGGCGGGTGGGGATCGCCAATCCACACCAGCTCCCAGGTTGGGAACAAGGCAGTGGAGAGACAGGTGGAAGCCATGAGGGAGAGCTGAGCCAAGGCCAAGGAGGGCTTGTGTTTGTCAAGAACTTGCCCCTCATCCCATCTGGGAGAGCCTGGATAGCTGGGAGCTGGGCCAGCAGGCAGACCTCACATCCACATGTGGACAGGCCTTGCTGAGAAGCCTCTAGGCAACCAGAGCCTCCAGGGGATGTGTTCCAAGCCAGCAGCCAGTCAGGACTCACTTTTCAGGAGCCCACCCTAGCCCAAGGCCAAGCCAAGGGTCAGTCCTATAGATGAGCCACTGGGTGCCCAGCAGCTTATACCAATTAGGCAAATAAAAATACCAGCAGAGATAACACAAGCCCATCACTTTCAAAATAAGAGACAGGTCCATCCTCACCAAACTTCATTATGAGCCCAGAGACTTCCATAAAGGATATATTTGAGGCCAACAGCAGAACCAATTTATAATTCACAGCCTAAAATTGCACAGAGTCACGGCAATGGTTCTTTGCAGCTAATTTGAGCCAATTAATTAGATTATAGACTAAATTTGAAACATCGTCCTCTACCGAGAAAATTATTTTTATGAGATGATTAAAAACTATCAGTAACTCTCAGATCATTGATGCTAGAATTAATTATCAAAGGGAAAGGACAGTAATGGATTATATTTCTGGGCTGTAACAATGTTCTGAATGTCATTAGTGTATTTATCTTAAGTCATATAAAACCCTTGTAGAAACTCACATGTGTAGTAGGCTGTGCCTCTCTGGGTGCCCCTTTTTGGTCTTTCCAGGCATTAACCCATCTGGCTGCTTGTGTGGTGTTCCCAAAGCTGCGCCTCCTGCCCTAGACACTGGCCTGAGCCTACCCTCTGCAATGGGGTCTTCCATGGGAGTCCTAAGCCACCTACCCAGTAGTACTCAGGTCCTGCAGGACAGGCTGGCTAGAGGGAGATGGCACACTGTGTGTCTCAGGGCAGTAGTATCAGAAAGGGGTCAGAAGACATGGATTCAGGATGTAACAGATGTGCCCTGACAGTGCCTATCCTCCCTCAGTCTTCCACAGCTCTCGGCACCCACACGAGAGTCCTCACTCAGAACACAGCCTGCCCCCTTGTGTGTCTTGGACCCATAACCATCATTCTTGTTTCCAAGGAAATGGAGGTTCAGAGCAGGGTCACACAGTGCCACTGATAGACCCACATAAAAGCTGGGTCCTCAGATGGGGCCTAGGAACTCTCTTTGCTCCACTGCCAACAGGAAACAATAGTCACAGGGGCAGGGGGTGTCCAGGGAGTTCCAGGAGAGAGGGGGTCTCTGAGGCTCACAGCAAAGACCAAGTTCCCTCTAACAGGCCCCTACTGGCTCAGAGCAGGAGCCTGTTCTAGAGCAGGTTGGGGCTGCCATGTCTGACCCAGCCACAGCCAGGAGAGAGAAAGTGAGTGCTGGCCGGTCCAAGGTGGACATATGACAACCTATGGTAGGCTCCAGAATGCCCAATTCAATGAAGAACTCACAGATTCTGACCCAACTTCCTTCCAGCTAGGTCCTTTAGACCCACAGGAAGGACAGCTCTTAAACCCAGAGGTCTGGTCTGACCCATCCTCCCTCACTTTGGGAAGAGACCACCCACCCTCCCCTTAGGACCTGTCAGGCCCTGGGGCTGGTGTGTGGGGGTCTCACCTGGCTGCCTGCCTGTGAACAGGGTCTTGGAGAGCGAAGAAGGCCGCAAGGAGTACCTGGCATTTCCCACCAGCAAGAGCCCAGGCCAGAAGGGGCGAAAGGACCTGCTGAAAGGCAACGGCAGGCGCATCGACTACATGCTGCATGCAGAAGAGGGACTGTGCCCGGACTGGAAGGCGGTGAGTTGGGTCAGGACCCAGGCAGCAGGGTCATGACTGGAGGGAGATGGTAGACCCCGGCTGCAGTTGTGCACAGCACTGGGACCTTGGAGACCCCACCCCCAGAACAAGACCTGTTGTCTGCAGTCCTGTAGGGCCCTGGGATCCTTCTGCCTTCAGAAAGACTCATGCTGACCCCAGGCCAGAGGCCTTACACCCAGGACCCCCAGGCAGTCTCCCTGCCCCCCTGGCCCCTCCTTTGCAGGATGCCCTTCAGGTCTAATCAGGATGCCTCTCCCCTCCCTGACTCAACCCAGGAGGTGGAAGAATTCAGTTTCATCACCCAGCTATCCGGCCTGACCGACCACCTCCCAGTGGCCATGCGGCTGATGGTGTCAACGGGGGAGGAAGAGGCGTAAAACAGCCACGTCACCGGCATCCGGAGCAGGAGGGCCTCTGCCAGCCCTCTGAGCCGCAGCCCATCCCTAGGGCATGTCCCCTCCATTGAGCACCCAGTGCTGGGGGAGGAGGGCAGGGACTGGGAGAGAGCCAGTCAGCGCCCGGGAGCCTGGGAGCAGTGCTTTTCTGGGCCTGCACTGCAGACGGAGGTGACAGGCCAGCTCGGGAGCCCCCAACTGCCTAACCAGTGCCATTCTTTCAAAACATGATTTTCTACAAATCAACAGCACAACCTAGTTTGTAACCCATGGGTTAGTGTTAAGGACTCGGTTTATGTACTCTTTGTATCTCTTCTTAAGCTTTGTCCAGGGTTCATTATTTTGTCTGCTGCCAATGTTGTCTCGCATGCATACACCCTCGCATGCACGCTGCCCGCATGCCATGTGCCACGCTGTAGCCACATAGACCCCTTGCTCGGGCCTCACCCAAGGCCAAACTCCAAACACAATCAGAAACAGCCAAAGAAGCACTTCCTGGGCACGGCTGCCAGCTCTCCCACCTCCAGCCTGGGATGGCTCACCGCAGGGACCTGAAGGCTGTAGCTTTACCAGCCAGCCCAGGGCTCTTCCCAGGGTCATGCATTCAAGGGCGATTACTTTTAAAAAGAAAACAGACTAAGTTAAAAACAAAATCAACCCTTCACTTTGAAGGGTCTACAAGTCACTCACAGAACTTTGCTCTTCCTGAAACAGGGTCCCTTCCCCACCCAGGCACACCAGGGTCCAGCTGGCTCTGGCCGCCCTAGAGCCTCCTCTAGGAGACTCGAATCTGGGCAATGGAGCCATAAACAGGGAATCTGAAAGAGAATCCACTTTTTTTACAGGAAGAAGGGGACTCACAGCATAAAGGGGGGGGGGGAGGGGGAGGGTGTCCTGATTTTGAAAACAATAGATTTGTAGCTTCTTCTCTTCTACCAAAACCAACACATCCTCTTCTTTCTGCCCTCTGGAAGTCTCTCTGGTTCGGGACCAATCATTTCCTGGGGACTGCCCCTACCCATGTGCTGGCTGAGCTCAGGAACCACCTGCCTGTCCCCAGATGGGGCTGCAGCTCTGGCCCCCCCCAGGCCTATCCTCAACAGCCACCCCAACCAACACCAAGGCTCTGAAGAGGCGGGTGGCAAGGCTGATGGCCACTGCTCGCCCAGGGCAGAAAGTGGTTGGCATCCAGGCACAGAGCCACCTTGCTACTGGGCAACCAGGGCCAGCCCCGGGCCTGTAGGCTCGGTGTGGCAGAGCTGGCCAGCTGCCCACAGTCCCCCATCTGCCTCTGGACCTTGGGAGGCCTGCAGTTCCCAGGTCTCCTTGGCAGCACTGCCTCTGCCCGCCTGCCTTTAACAGACAATAGGGGTTGCTCCCTAGTGAGGGTTTTGTCTGTTTCAAGGTGTGAGGCTTCAACTTGAGGGACTTTTGATAACCCCCACTAGTCTCCCCTCCTCACAATGCCCTGACCTTGCATCCAGCCTGGCTCAGAGCCAGCTCTGCCTGGCGAGGTTGGAGAGAGCACCAGGACCAACCATCAGCCTCCTGGCACTGGTGCACTGATGCTGTGCCTTGTCACCCACCCAGCTGCAAGAGGGACTAAGGAGGCCAAGCAGCCAGCCAGACACCAGGCCCCATGCTGGAGAAGGACGATGCTGCAGAGCCTGGGTACCTACATGAGGACATGTATCCATGGTGACATTGATTTGTCTGAACTCACCTGACCTGGGGAGCACCCCTGGTGCCAGGTCCCTGCCTGCTCTCCAGAGTCCAGAGCTAGGAAGAGGCTGCTCGTGATGATGATGATGATGAGGGAGCCCTGCCCGGGTGCTCTGTCCTTCCCCATCCAAGGCTCTGGCCTCACAGGCCGTGGCTAAGCCCCACCCCCAGGGCAGCCAGGACTCCACATGGGCAGGCTGACTCCCTACATAGAAGAGTGGCCAGACTCAGGCCACTAGACCAGACACCACCACAGCTCCTGTTGGCCAGGCAGCCTCCCTCTCAGAAGCAAATGTGCGAGTCTGGCCACGTGCTTCTCTCCCCCCAGCTCACAGGGTGGCCTTAGGCAAGTCATACTGCCCTGTGCCTCAGTCATTTTCTGTTACCACAGGTCGCCTCTGCCTGCACAGGTCCTGGCATCCAGAGCAGGGACATCCTGCCTCCCTCACACTTCCTTCAACACCAAGGCCACAACCACCCAACCACATGTTCCACGTGGTATGCCTGTGGCCTCCCAGGGCTTGTATACAAGGCAGGCTTTTCCACTCTGATTTTTAAAAAAGAAACAAAATATTGCCAGGATCTCAGATTCTGTGGCATCTAAGGTCTGAGAAGGGGTGGACATGGGGGTCACCCAGATCTTAACCAAGCCTCTGTGCCTGCCCTGGGCCCAGTCTCAAGAGAAACCATGAGGCGGGGGGTCAGCTTAGAAAGGCACTGTTTATTTCATTTGTCCAAAACCACATTAAGTTTTAAGTATGGATATTAATCTTGATGCTTTTTAACTATTATATTAACTTGCTGAGATTTAGAAATACTGTTATAAAAAAGAAAAAAAAAAACTTTTTAAATTTGTTTTTTTCTGTATTGTATCCTCATGGGACATTAGGGACTTTTATATGGTAAGCACACCTAAGGTTTTGGTAAACACATTATCAAATATATATCCAAACAATTCTTCCCTAGAAGAAAAACAATCTTTACACCTGACAAAATATTTTAAAAACAAGGAGGTTTTTTTTTTTTTCCTTTATTGGTGCTGAAAGGAAAGATGGATATTGAGGTGAAAATAAAACTGTGAGGCTAAAGGTTGGTGTTTGCCACTTATTTCAGCAATACGCTGGGGTTGGACAGGCTGTGGGGGGACTGCTAAGGGGAATAGCCTTTCTGGATGGGCACAGCCCGAGTCTGCCTTAAATAATAGGATCCCAGGCCATTTGGGTTCTCTTACTAGGTACCTCCTGTTTCCTCTGAGAATTGGGATATAAACAACAAAAGGGCATTTGAGTGTGTGGGAGAAAATAAAAGTCCATGGCCACCACAGGGTTCTTGGGCTGCCCCTTGAAGCAAGGCTGGGCTGGAGTGGCTCTGCACTGAGACTTTTTTTTGGAAACAGAGTCTGTCACCCTTGGTAGAGTGCCATTGTATCACAGCTCACAGCAACCTCACCCTCTTGGGCTCAAGCGATTCTCTTGCCTCAGCCTCCCAAGTACCCAAACTTAGGCACCCAACACATGCCCGGCTATTTTTAGAGACGGGGTCTTGATCTGCCTTAGGCTGGTCTTGAACCTGTGAGCTCAGGCAATCCACCTGCCTCGGCCTGCCAGAGTGCTAGGATTACAGGCATGAGCCAATGTGGCCAGCTTGCCCAGACTTCTGATGGCCATGGGGGCTTCTGACACATGGGAAAGGGCTATACTTCCTTACTCCCCTTTCTGGCAACCAGTCTCCTGGGTCTGCGTCTCAGAACTGATTGGAGACAGCTCTTCCCCATCCTCTAGACAGCAGCCTAGTGTCTCAGTCTGAATCCTGATAGGCCACCTGCCAATGCTGCACTGAGGCCAGAGCTCAGACAGCCATAACTGTGGCCTGGTGAAGTTACCCGTGGGTGAAACGGCCAGAACATAGTCCTCTCAGCCCCACCCTTTCATGGTCTTCAAGGCCCAGGGACCTAGCCGCAACTCGACATTTATACCCCCAGAAGGCCTCCCCAGCTGGAGCCACACACGCAGGGACCTGGAGACTCCCAGAGAATCAGAGAGGCAAGGCAGGCTCCAGTCACCAGCTCTGCCTGCCAAGAAGGCAGCAAGGGTAGCCCCAGTGCTTCATTCCCTTCCAGGTAGGGCAGCAGACTTCACTGCCTTGGATTCCTGAGTACTTCAGAACCCCAAGTAGGGTGGTGGGGGTCTCCCTGACTCCTCCATGGCTCCAAATTTAGTCACCAGCCCCTGTTGCCTGCCGCACCTGGAACCAGAAACTGATAGCACAAAGAGGTAAAAATGGAAGACAGCTCCTCAATGCCCAGAGGTGAGTGGTCCCTGGAAGGACAGGAGCATGTTCAGCCTTTCTTCCCCAGAAAGCCACACACCTTTCAGAACCCACAGCCCTTGGGCCACTTTATTTCTCAAGTGAGGGTCAGTCCAGGGTGTCTGTGAGCCTAAACTCCATGGTGAGGTCTCCAGTGTGGGGATCAAACTCCACAGCATAGCTCACTGCCCGGGGGCCGCCTGGCGGCTCTCTGGGACCCAGAATGGTGCTGAAGAAGTACACAGCCTGCTTGCAGTGGGGGTTCCAGCGACAGTACCCCTGTAGGAGGAGCAGCAAGAAGACAGTGAGGGTTCCCTGGTACCGAGCCACTTCCTGGGCAGCCTTTAGCCCAGGTGGCTCCCAGTGGGGAGAAGCTGCTCAGGAGCCTGGGGCCTAGCTTGTGACAGAAACACCCAGGGGGGCCAACTTGTGACCAGGAACACCCACAGCACAGGGGGTGGTGTGGCCTCCCAGCTGGCACCTGCTCTTGGGGTCAGCACATACTTGGGGCCCGGTGCACGGTGCTACCTTGTCTTCTGCAGGCTCCAGAAGGCCAGTGCTGACAGCGCAATCAGGGGTCAGGTGGTACTCCATCCACAGGACGGCCCCGTGGCTCCTGCCAGGCCTGGGAGTATTGGGCCAAACAGAAACAGTTACACACGAGACAGATGGGCACAACCATGACTCCCTTCTGCTTTCCAGAAACCCCTGTCTTCCCTACTTCCTTCCTATACAGTTAGGAGCTCCCAATCCTCCACCTTACTAAAGGACACAAAGAAAAAGCCCAATAGGAACAGCTCCAGCTCAGAGCTCATATGTGCTCCTCTCAGCCTGGCCAGGGCCAGCTCAGCTACATTGAGGCGAGGGTCCCTCAGGCAAAGGTCCAGAAGGCTCCTGCACAGCTCTGGCTCCAAAGGAGCCCCCGTCAGATACGCTGGCCCTAAGAGCTTCAGGCTCATGGTCTCCCCCTTGTCAGAAGGAGGTTGGTTCTTCCTCAGGGATGACACAACTCCTCTCTACAGAGGCAGATGGAGTTGTGTCTCACAGCAAGAACCCCTTTCCAAATCCTAACCTGCTTTAATTCCCAGGAGTGTTCAAGGACTGGCCTAGTGGATAGGCATAGCAACCAAGTTCACTTTTCTCTGCAGCTGTGCTCTGACAAGGGGGCATCAGACATGGGGCTGAGCAC
Organism: Loris lydekkerianus; assembly: GCA_963574355.1. Lineage (NCBI taxonomy): Eukaryota > Metazoa > Chordata > Mammalia > Primates > Lorisidae > Loris > Loris lydekkerianus. Next base: position 25,683 of record CAUYPK010165558.1, on the reverse strand, counting down.
AGCCTACTCTGCTCTCCCTCCCCACTCACACACACTCAGATACTACAGGGACCACACATACACAGGGCCATTTCTGAGAGGAAAGGGCAAGGACACATCATCTGCTACTTGTTGGCATCTCCCAGACCAGCTGTGCTTCACCACATGGACAGTAACTCCTATAGGCAAAGTGACACCCCCTTTCTGTCTCCCCCCACTCTCTGGAGCCTACACTTACCTCCTCAGCTCCATGGAGCCCTCAGCTCGCACAGGCTGCTGGGGGACTGGCTGCTGGAAATCAAAGGTCAGCATCTGGCAGGGCTCAGAGAGGCTGCGGCAAGGGTACTCCCACAATGGGTGGGGCTCGGCCTCCTTGCTCTCCCTGAAGTCCAGGGCACGCTGAGAACAGAGATGGGAACTCAGTGTCTGCCGAGACAGAGCTGGCACCCAGCTGGAAGAGGCACCATCATGGCCCAGGTGCCAGGGTAACTGCAGTTACATGGGGCAGAGAGCTCTCCCAAGAAGATGTTGAGCTTTGATCAGACCAGCTGCCCATTAGCCAGCTCCTGGGTGTCACTTCACCTCCCTTTTTAAAATGAAATGACAGTGCCTCTTGAGCTATTCTAAGAACAAAATGTCTACCTCACTGATGAGAGTATCTGGCGCCTAGGCACTCACTCACACGGACTGACTGTCCACCAAGCTAACTAACCACCACAGGAGGCTCCCAGGCTGCCAGGAGGGGCAAACACATAGATGAGCAATCTAAGCACCTGGGAAGCACCTGCACCAGGCAGGAACGTGACTGGGACAGGACAGAAGTGGGACAGGGAGAGTGGCCAGTATCTACTATACCATTAACTTGCAGGGACACTCCTTACACACCTCTCTCTTGGAATGGAGTCTCCAAAATGAAAATGACTGTCTCAGAAGGTTAACAAACTGCCTTCTGGAAAGGTTGCTCCAACAGAAAACAAGCTAGGGGCAGTGGCAGGAGAAGTTTCAATGTTGCGATGATATACCGGCCCTAGCTGAAGATCCCAACTCAGGGGTAAAAGCATAGGGTCAAGAACAGGCCTGGGACAGCACAACAGCTCTCAGGCTAATGCTCATGGCAATGCAACCAAAATGGCAGCACCCACTCCCACTGCCCCAGACGGAAAAGCTCTCTGCATGCTGCCTAGGGAAGCAGACATCCTTGTCAGGGACCTGTGGCCACATGGGACTGGGGGGGTGGGCCACTGCACAGAGCTGCAGCCCTGCCTACCTGAATCATGTCATCCATGATGTGCACATCGAAGCCTTCGCATTCACCACAGGGGCTCCGGATCCGCCACAGGTCCTGTGAGGAGGTGCAAGTTTATCTGCACCACCCGCAGGGTACAGCTGCACCTATGCCCACCTAGGCACAGGCAGTGCGGCAACAAGAACTAGAGGCACACTGTGCTACTCCCATATACCCAGAAAGGGGATCCCTGGGCTGAAGGGTATCAAGGATGCCAAAGCTCCAGGAGAGTTTCTGTGGCGGACTCTGGTGGGAATCGCAAATGCTGACATGACACCGAATCCTAGATTATGAGGAATCAATCAGCCAGCATTCCCAACCTGGGCTTTTATGCTTCCTGCCTGGCCACGTTGAACACCATTACTTTGGGAAGAAATTTATAAACTAGGCCTCCTAGGCTCTGTGCACATAAGCAGTGCATGAAGATGCTAGACAGAGGGCAACTCCAAGGGAGAAATCCAAGTACACTCAAGCCAGGCAGCCTTTCCTCCTGGCTGCCTGGGACTTACACTTGGGAACAGATGCTAATCTGTGACACAACATCTGCTCTTTGGCCATGAAAACCAGAATTCACGTGGAAATGTGACTGAGTAAATAAATAACACAGAAGAAATTCAGTGATGGAGCCATTAAACTACCAATAGTAAAGCCATTCTTAAAAAAGAAGTATCAAGGGTGGTGCCTGTGGCTCAGTGAGTAGGGCGCTTGCCCCATATACTGAGGGTGGCGGGTTCAAACCCAGCCCCAGCCAAATTGCAACAAAAAAATAGCCAGGCATTGTGGCGGGCGTCTGTAGTCCCAGCTACTCAAGAGGCTGAGGCAAGAGAATTGCCTAAGCCCAGGAGGTTGCTGTGAGCTGTGATGCCACAGCACTCTACCGAAGGTGATAAAGTAAGACTCTGTCTCAAAAAAAATAAAAAAGAAATATCAAATGAGAATCACTCTATATGCCAGGTTAAAAGCATCTGAAAATCCCTTTAATAAAAATATGCCTTTCCCAAAATGACTGTGTGTCTGTGGTTCTGCTTTGATGAGCAAATTAAAGTGAAGCTTTTCAATTTTTTTCTTACATAAAGAAGCTGACTCTCCCATCTCAAAATGCTTTTAACAACTGGAGCCTCAGCTCTTAATGAGAGCAGAGCAAGCTGCACAGCGTGACTTTGAAACGCTTAATTTATATTTTTTAATTATTCTGATAAGCCACAATTGTAAAATGACAACAAACAGCCATTTCCATTTCATATATCAAATTACTGCATTTTCTAAAAGGTGAACTTCTATTCAAGCCTGCAGTGTGCTGACACAGGAAAGAAAGGCTTGAATCATCCAGGCCCCAGTTGCTCTATCCACACCCAAGGTCTTGGCAAGAAAACAAGGTTCCCCACCCCTCCTGCTTTTGTTTTCTTTAAAACCCCCAAGGTGGCCTACCCTGAACTCTACAACAACAGCGTGCAGTGAGGCAGCCTGGGGCATCACCACGGCACCAGGCTGCAGGTGCTGGTCCACGGCAGTCCGGACATACCAGAAGTACAGGTTGTGCCATGGCAGCAGGCTGGTGGTGAAGAACGGCTCACCCAGGAGGAGAGAGACCTGGTGATCAGGGCAAGAAGCAGGACTTAGGCATCAAAAGGGCTGAGCTGAGGAGTGAAGGGCAGGTCACAAGTTTTACAGGCCATTCATTCATTCACTCAGTCAACAAACAAGCATGACAGGCATGTACTTGCCCTTGAAGATACAAAGAGAAACAGATACAAGTCCTGTGCTCAGGAATGCAGAGTACAAGAGAAAACAACCAGAAGCTGTTCTCACCTGACAGACAGAAGGAAGGAAGGGGTGCACCAAGGGACCCAGAGATAAAGACACCAGACAGGGCCTCCAGAGTGGCATCCTGTACATCCCCATTCAAAGCTTTATCTCCACCACTTATCAGTGCTTGCCGCACTGTGTCTCCCTCACCAGGCTCTGTGCACCACCCCAGTGAGGATGCTGGAAGCACAGCACCCCCAGCACCCAGCAAAGTGGCTGGCCCACAGAAGATGTTCAATGAGGCGAAAGCAAGGCCCTCTGGGGGCCCCACACTTGTCAGGTAAGTGTGCAGGGGGTGCGCTGGAACCAGACTACCCAAAGGCAGTTGAGGGCATGTTAAGGGGGATGGGCTTGTCCTGGAGACAAAAGCAGAGCCACTGAGAGCTTTCATCAGGAGTCCAAAATAAAAAAGAATGTGATTCAGAAGGCCCCTCTGAGGACCATGACATGGGTGGAGCTGGGGATGGGAGGGAAGACAGGAAGATGTGGCAGGCGCTGAGGAGACCAACTGCCTAGGGCTTGGGCCCATGGACAGTAGGCAGGGCTATGCAGTTTGCAAAGGGTGGCTCTTCTTCTATTCAATCCTGCAGTGTAATAGCAGCAAACACTAGAAAACAGAAAAGAGCCAGCCCTTGCATACACTCCCTGCACCTGGCCATGGCACTGGACATAGGGTGAGAATGCCTGTTCTCATAAATTCTATTCCACAGGGACCTACAGTCTATCCAGGACACCACATAAAGGCTTACAGAATTATCTTCTAGACTCTCAGCTATGAGGGGAAAAAAAGGCATACGAACATTGTATACGAATGTTTACAGCAGCATAATATACAACAGCCCAAAAGCAGAAATAACCCAAATGTCCATCAACCTATAAATGTAAAAATAAATGTGGTATGTCCATATGATGGAATATTATGCAGCATTAAAAAAGGACAATATCAAAGAATACCAAGAAACCAGAACCCCCCCCTCATACTGCTGATGGGGATGCAGAATGGTACAGACATGATGGACACTAGTTTAACTGTTTTTGACAAAGTTAAACATAATTACTATACAATCCAGCAATTCCAGACAAGGCATCTGCCTAAGAGAACTAAAAACATGTATCTTCACAAGAATTCACACACTGGCTGGGCTAAATGGCTCATGCCTATAATCCCAGCACTCTCAGAGGCCAAGGCAGGTGGACCATTGGGAGTTCAAAAATTCAAGACAAGCCTGAGCAAGAGTGAGACCCTGTCTTTAAAAAATAGCCAGGCACTGTTGGGAACACATATAGTCCCAACTACTTGGGAGTCAAAGGCAAGAGAATCACTTCAGCCCAAGAGTTTGAGGTTGCTGTGAGCTATGATGCCATGGCACTCTACCAGGGGCAAGAAAGTAAGACTCAGTCTCAAAACGCAAACAAACCCCTCACACACCTATCTTCACCAGCATTATTCAAAATAGCTCCAAACTGGAAACATTCCAAATGTCCATAACTAGATGAATGTATAAACAAAATGTGCACAGCTACACAATGGAACACTACTCAACATTAAAAAGGAACAAGATGCTGATAACATTTTACAACATGGATGAACCTCTAAGACATTATGCTCAGAGTAAAGGAGCCTGACACATAAAATCATGTAATGCCTAAAGTGTCCAGAAAAGGCAAATGTATGGAGGCAGAAGTCAGATTAGTAGCTGCCAGAGCCTGGGGAGTGAGTGGTGTGCTGAATGGCTGTACAAAGGCTCGTAGGGACTCTGGGTGATGGAAATGTTCTAAAATGAGATTAGGTGACACTTGAAATGGATTCATTTTATACTATGTCAATTACATCTCAGTAAAGCTGTTACCTAAAAAGAAAGGCTGGCTGGAAAGATGAAAGATAATGCACTCTGTTTTGGAGGAGTCCAGTTCCAAGGGCTGTGGGATATTCAAGGAAAGATAAAGACAAAAGATTTGAATCCAAAAAAGGTGAAGAGTAAAGACCAACTCTGTTGGTCACTGAGGGGATGGAGATGGAGGGAGGGACCAGGGAGAGAGCAAGAACAGCAGCATGAAGAACGTCAAGGAGAAGCAGCCAGAAAGGCCACAGGAGAGGAACTGGGGAAGAGTCTCTCAAGAACAGGGGGAGAGGTTCACAGGGTCACAAGGGCCGAGGGTGTGGAGTGGATGAAGCCCACAGGAAGGCCACTGCTAGTTACAAGATCACTGGTGGGAGCAGTTTCAGGGCTTGGAAGACCACCTGAGCTAGAAGACATGGAGGGAAGATGAAGACAGAGGACAGCAAAGAGAAAAGAGAGAGGTGTGCCCTGCTCTAACGAGTGTGGAGAGCTGCTCAGCCCTGCCTTGGAGCAGAGATGAGCCCCAGTTAAGAACAGTACAGTTATATGCTTACCAGGCAGCTTCACAAAAGCCTGGAGGTTGAGTCCCCAGCTGACAAGTTATGTGGGGGACTCAACATAAGACCCAGAGGACAATGGGGCACTTGAGGCTATCTCAGTGCTGCACTGCCCAGGCTGTCACTGCCAGGCTCCTGCTACTCACCTTTTTTCCCCCCAGGTCTGCATTTTTTAGTAACTCTGGCCGTTTCTCTATGATATTAATTTTATCTTCCAACTGGTTAGCCTTGAAGATCTTAGAAAGAAAACAATAAAATTACTGTATTTATAATATTGTTTTTGTCTAGGAAAAAACATCTCTCGAAGTAACATTATCTACTTCAGGTTTTCTGGACAGTTTTGGAGCAATACTTTTATCTGCTCTATGGAAATTTCCTCCCACACCACCCCAAAGGGCATCTATATAGACCAAGGATGAGAGTACTGGCAAAATGTAAAAACAAAAGAAATTTCTCCTGCAGGCACATGGCAGGACTTAGCCTAAGCCTATAGTTCCCCTTTGGAAAGGAAATAAAAAACCAATCATTGGCCAAGGGAGAAGTAATTAGGCCATAAGCAGTTAGTCCCAGGGCACTGATGTCCCAGAAACGCATCATACATTCTGTTCTACCACTGTGGAGATTTTGTTTTTCATAGTTTTATGTGAAGTGAGGAGAAAAGCCTAATTCTTCAACCACAAAACACAAAGCAGAGTACAAGTGTCCCCTTCTATCTCAATGAGAGCCCTAGAAACCTTCTGAGCCACTCTCCAGGCAGGAGCCAAGACAACAGAGAGCAGCTCTTGTTGGTGGCTGCCACTGCCTATCCCCTTTCCCTCACTGCTGAAGCCACTTCAAAGTCACCAATCCCAGACTCAGAAAGGAAGGCCCCATAGGTCTCCTCATTATTTCAGCAACAATTATCACTTACTTTTTTCATCAGCTTATGAGAAGCTGCTGAACTCTCAATTGTAAATACCTAAAGAGAAGACCACACTATTAGCTCTAAGAGATTCACTTAACGGAGGAAGAAATTAAAAATTAAAATGTGGCAAGATCATTCCAAGACAGAGGACACACCTAAATGCTACCTGTGCTCAGTCCCTACCTGGGACAGCACCCACACTACACACAGCCCCCAGCAGAACCCATGTGCAGCTCCACAGTGGGCACCATTGCCTGACCATACAGGGAAGAAACCCCTCAGCTCCTGAGCCAAGCATGCTGTGCACATGACAGTGGCACCTGTAGAGAGCTTCAAATGAAGAACTGTGCACAGAGACCCCCTTGAGAAGCTGACAGAAAGGCATTGGTCCAGTACCTGCTCTGCCCCAAGGTGATGGGCCAGCACGGAGAGCAGGCTGCCATCGCTGACACAGAGGCACACATTGCCAGGCTTCAGCACCTGCAGGAGAAGAGCAGCCTCAGCACAGGGCTTCTCAGAGTTGGTCAGAAGATTCCTGTTGGTGAGCTGCAAAAGGGCTTCCCTGCTCCTGGCCTACTCTCCCAGACTCTAGCCATGAAATCTGATCTTTTCCTCAGTTCATCTTCCCCACCACAGGGCTAGATCCTCCTCTGTCTCCATGTGGCCATGACTGCCACCCAGGCCTCCTCAACCACCCCACCCTCAGGAGAAACTCTCAACCCAGCCTAGAAGGCCCCCAGGAAAGCCTGCCCCACCCACAGGAGGCCACCTCCCAGTGTATGACGATGACAGGCATTCCTGGTGACAGCACAGACAGCTTATAGACCTGCCACTTGAGGCTCAAGTGTTCTCAAGTATTCTCCAAAGGAAGGGATTCCTTTACAGGCCACAGAGCCCTTTGAGACAAAGTTAGGAGGGCCTGGATCTTTCCCCATCACCCAAAATGCATACACATGCCTGCCTGCACACATATTTCTGTACACACCTCCAAGAGGCCCAAGAGACCCCTCTCCATATCCTACCTGTGGTCCCCAGGCTTAGAGTTCCCTGCTACAGGTAACAGAGAGCAAAAGTTTACAGACAGGAGAGTTACACAAACAGATTTACATTTTAGGAAATTTTAGAAAGGTGACAACATATATAAAAGAGGAGAAAGGGTGGCTGAATCCACAGGGGTCACCTACACCAATTACTGGTGGCAACCATGGCAAAGGCAGGACAAATGAGGGGCTAAGGGAGGCTCTCACAGGCCAGCAGAGAACAGGCCCTTCAGGAAGTCCAGTGACAAGCTTTCCAGCTTGCTCCTCACGTGCCCACCCCAGGAGGAGCTAGCTGCAGCCACTCACAGTCAAGGAACACAGAAAACAAAATTGGCAAATCATAAGCAGAGTACTGGGGCCCATAGGACAAAGTATTTCTTTCCCACAGCCACATAAAGGGCTGGACACTTACGGTCCTCAGGGCCTGGACATATTGATCAGTTCGGTTCTGATCGTTGATCTCTCCAAACCGAGGCCGGTTCCAAAGCAGATGAGCCTGGCAGTCACACACAGGGCGCATCTGGTGGACTTTGCTGTTCTTTTCAGGGCTGGGCCAGGAAATGAATGCACAGACACAGGTAATGAGCATATCCTTGGGTCTCCAGCATGAGTCTGGACTATGGCTCTTGAATAAGCTTAAGAGATTAGAGGAACCTCCAATTCAACACTGTTCATGAGTGTCTACTCTAAACAGAATCCAGCAACCCATGACAGCCTCTTCTTGAGTACACACGAACCAGCAGTGACACATCCAGACACAAACTTTTGTTTTTATTTTATTCTGTTTAGATATAAGTTGGCCCACTCACACCTCTATGGGGTCTATACATGGGGAATTTACATAAATGTACTGTCTCAAAAGCCCTGTCCTCCACCACAATAAGGCTTAGGCATACCTGGTCCTCTGCAGGCTGTACCATATACAGTAGTCATCGTGGTGGGCTACCAGGCAGAGGGCTGAGCCCTGCACAACGGGCTCCTCTTGTGGCAGGAAGTACACACACTGCATCCAGTGGTCCCGCCACTGAAATGGGGAAGAGACTCAGCTGTCACCAAGCTGCAACAAAAGCAATGCTTCTAATCCAGGAGCCAAATATGTTTTCAGGGAGACCATGATGCTACTGTGACCAAAGCTATCAAAAGAAAATCTCAAGTCAAGCCAGAGGCCCAAGAGCCTGCCAAAACCCTGTTGGCTTTAGGAAGACATAATGTGGCCAAGGCACACTGTGAAAGGCAGTGGACTTTCAGAGTGGCTCAGGAAAGGGGACAAGTATAGGTTCTAGCCCTTACCTGACCAGAGCAGCAACAATGCTCTGTCTGGCATGCTGTGGTGTGGTTGATGTTTCATTTGAAGGTAAAAACAGATTTTTAGCTAGTGATCTGAAGGGGACCCCATTTTATATACAAGGTAGCCATAAAGTTCATGTGCAATTTTATTTTATTTTTTTTAATTTATTATTTTTTTAGAGACAGAGTCTCACTTTATCGCCCTCAGTAGAGTGCTGTAGCGTCACAGCTCACAGCAATCTCCAACTCCTAGGCTAAGGCGATTCTCTTGCCTCAGCCTCCCAAGTAGCTGGGACTACAGGCACCCACTACAATGCCCGGCTATTTTTGTTGTTGCTGTTGCAGTTTGTGCAAGGCCGGGTTCGAACCTGCTACCCTCAGTATATGGGGCCAGCGCCCTACCCACTGAACCACAGGCATGGCCCTCATCTACAATTTTAAATCACACACTATTTTAAATTACACAGGAACTTTATGGCCACTCTGTGTATATATGTATATGTAGGTAGGATATATATGTATATATATATACATATATATGTAAGAGATAGATAGATACAGATAAATACAGATAGATACAGACAGTCCCATGGGACACATTCCAAAAGCTTTAACAACTGGACTTTTGCCTTATAATTTCAAAATGTAATACATTAAACTTAACTGGGTCCTAGATGGAGGAAAATAAAAATTATTAAAGACATTATCAAAATAATGTATTTTGGACCATGTGTTAGATGACGATATGGAATCACTGTCAATTTGTTGGTGCGATGATGGTATCTTGCTTACACTGGAGATTTTTCATTCTCAGGAGATACAAGTTAAGATATTTAATAGTAAAATGTCACATGTCTATATCTTCTTTTCTTTTCTCTCTTTTTTTTTTTTTTTTTTTTTTTATTGTTGTTGTTGTAGAGATAGGTTCTCTCTACGTTGTGCAGGCTGGTCTTAAACTCTTGGCCTTAGGTGATTCTCCCACCTCAACCCTCCAAAGTGCTGGGATTACAGGCATGAGCCACTGCACTTAGCCTGCATCTTACCTTCAAATGATTCAGCAAAAAACTGTGTGTGTGCGTGTGCATGTGTAGAGACAGAAGAAGGGGGAGGCAGAGAAAGAAAGCAAAATGTTAACTGATAAATTTAATTATAAGGACTATTAGTGTTCGTTTTTACTTATTCTGTAGATTCACAATTTTTCAAAATAAAAAGTTGGGAAAATAGTATGAAAGGTTTTGTTCGGTTTATTCCTTTGAATTAAATGGAGTTGCTAAGGCCCTGGAACAACACTCTAAATTGTGACCACATAGTTTACAAAGATCCAGAGTCAACTTAATAAGCTGTGCTGATTGCTACTACAAACTCCACATACGACAAAACTCATGCACTTGGAAAGAGACCAGAAAAGGGTTGTTATTTTGGGTGGCAGGACCACAGTGATAGGATTCTCTCTTAAAAAAAAAAAAAAAACCCACAAAAACTTAAAAAGGAAAAAGACTATGTTCACATAAATATGCAAACCTCAGAATTATTTATACTAGCAAAACCTGGAATCAGCCCAAATGTCCAGAAGCTCAGAAATAGATACACAAATCCTTATGCAGAGTACTCACAAACATGAAAAATGATGGCTATGGTACAGAATGAAAAAAACAAAGCACTGGCAAAACCCATGCACTTGGAAAGAGACCAGAGAAAGGTTGTTATTTTGGCTCGCAGGACCACAGTGATTTTTAATTTACTTTTGTTTTACAGAATGAAGTTTATCACTCTATAACAGCAGTTCTCAACCTTCCTAATCCCACGACACTTTAATACAGTTCATGTTCTGGTGACCTCCAACCAAATAAAATTATTTTCATACACCTGTATTTGTACAGGGTGTATATGATGGTTTTAGGCAGGGTCATTCAACCCCCAAAGGGGTCGCGACCCACAGGTTGAGAACCGCTACTCCATAATCTTTAAGCCTCTTTTTAAAAAAGAAAGAACTGTCCTAAAAGGTAGATGCCTGGCTCAACTCATAAGACCACTGCCTACACATTCTCTGTCATCTTCAGGAACTAAAGAAAGAAAATTTGGCCACATTAAGACTCCCAAAGCCTGGCTTAGCACTTAAGAAATTGTCCCACCTGCCTGGCCTTGAATTGAACAAAAAGGCAGGTAAATAACATTCCCATGTACTTATGATGCCTATTTGAACATAAAAGTAGAAAATAAAAATCCAACTAGATATGCTTTGGAAAAAATAAACAGAAACAAAGAAGATAAAACAGGTTTTCTTAAACCTGTTATTCATTCCCCCACTATCCAAACTTAGATTTCATACAGACCGGGTGCTTCCTGTCTTCTATGTTGCTTCTATGGTGCTTCCCTGTCATCAGTCCTTCCCACACTCACCATCACAGGGGGGTTCGGGGAGTGGGGGTGGGTGGGGGGTCCTCCCGGGGTCTCACACTAAAGAGCTGTGTGTGACAACTCCCTGTGTCAAAGTAAGACATACTAAATACATTTAGGATCAAAGGAATTTCATGGATTCATGAGGAAGACTCATTAGAATTTTCAAATTCCTAACAGTCCCAAAGAACGCAAGACACATGGTCATAAGACCCGGGACAAGACCCACTGCACTGCTTCTGGGGCACAGGCCCTGCTCCAACTCCCTGTGGCCTGCTGGGTCTCAGGCTGGGTACTGGGGGGGGTTACCCATGTGTCTCACATGAAGATTCAAGGAGTATGTAATATATACACACAGTAGTTCTAATGATACGCAAATGAAAAGTATTAAAATTTTAATGATATTCTTATGCTAATTTTGCAACCACCAGACTCATAGAGAGAAAGAATGCAATCGTGTGCTAACCTCAACTCTGTGAATGAACTCTGACTCACACACACATACACAGAGCCTGCAGGACACCAGGGAAGTGTGCAGCATGTGCAGGGATGTCTGTACACACTGGGTGGATGGCTGCCCAGGGCAGGCACCGGAAGGTGAAGTAGAGACCAAGGTGCTCACAGGCCCAGGCTGGTGGACAACAGCCCTCAGCAGTCCAAACCTGTGACCAGGTAGTACCTCAGAGAGGGGCAGGAACAGCTGCTAAGGCCTTCCAGGAAGTCACCACTGTGTGCACCTAAACCAGCAAGTCAGCAAGCAAAACAAAGGCCACTGTCACCTCAAAACAAAGGCCTCTGTCAAAGGGGCAGGCTGGAGATAGAACACACAAAGGATGTGCCCAAAATGCTCTTGGGGAGAGAGAGGTTTGGTTTCTCAAGGCTGAATCACCTTTTTCACTTTTTGTTTCCTTTTGAGTCTGTGTGTTGGGGTGAAGGGGGGCTACATAACATGCACGTGAGAGAAAATTTGAAAGATACAAGGACATACAGTGAAAAAGAAGTTTACTTTCTACTTCTAAGCTCCACTCCTCCTCTCAGAAGCAACCATTTTTAACAATTTCTAGAAATTCTTCTAAAGATATTCTTTTTTTTTTTTTTTTGTGACAGTCTCACTATGTCACCCTCACCCTCAGTAGAGTACTGTGGGGTCACAGCTCACAGCAACCTCAAACTCTTGGGCTTAAGCGATTCTCTTGCCTCAGCCTCCCAAGTAGCTGGGACTACAGGTGCCCACCACAATGCCTGGCTATTTTTGTTGCAGTTGTTATTGTTGTTTAGCTGACCTGAGCTGGGTTCAAACGCCAGCCTCAGGGCATGCGGCCGGCACCATAACCACTGTGCTACATAAGGGCGCTGAGCCTGAGAGGGTCACCTTATTACAGACAGGTTGTACTTTCTTTCTAAAAATTCTTCTTTGGCTTGGTGCCTGTAGATACACGTGCACACATGTACCAGCTAAGCAACAATGACAAATGCAACAAAAAATGGCCCAGTGTGTAGCAGGTGCCTATGGTCCCAGCTACTTGGGAGGCTGAGGCAAGAGAATCATTTAAGCCCAAGAGTTTGAGGTTACTATGAGCTGTGTTGCCATGACACTCTACCGAGGGTGATATAGTGAGACTCTGTCTCAAAAAAATAAAAAATAAAAACTCTTCTTTGCTTTTGACACTGGCACACTGCCTTCTCTAAGTTCTTAAGAATCTAAGGTTCAGCTGCTGCTTTCCCACAACAGTGGACGAGTTTCCTGATTCACATGAAATTTCACTCAGCTCCTACCTCTTACCTGGAGCCCCTCTGAGTCTGACTGTGTCCAGTGAGGGGCCATGGTGCACTTAATCTTCCCCTCAGGGTCCATTTCAATGTCCCACCAGGAGAGAACCACCTGGGCTCGGCCAGATGCCAGAGGTTCAAAGTGCCTGCTATGGCAAGCTGCTGAGCTACTGACTTGCTTGCTGAAGTCCACACTGTAGAAGAATATGTAGGAACTTAAGCATATTTTAACCTCGTACACTCCGTTTTTAATCTTTTACAGTGATCTCAATAGCAATGCTACTTGGCTGCAAGAGATGCCTGTCTTCAGAGACAAGTGACATCAGCTATGTTTCTTCCCCTCTCAAAAAGAACCTTTAAGACCCAAATTCCATCAAATGTCTCAAAGTGCCATCACCAGGGTGGCTGGCTCCTTGGTACCTGAACATAGGCAGCACATCGCTGAGGACAGTGAAGTCGGCTGGCGATACCTGGTTCAGCTGAATGTCATAGACTGAGGGTGCACCAGGGCACCTTTCCAGTTCCAAGGGAGGGACAATGACCTGCTCTCCAAGGCTAGTCTGAACATGAATGGGAAAGAGCTTGTTCCATGACCACATCCTTCTGGACTCCACCAGCTGTGCATAGACGGTTGCTCTGTGAGGCACAGCCTCACAATTTTCCTGTGTTTACATTAAAAAAGAACACAAAAGAACAACAACAACAAAAAAGCAGGTATTTAGACCCAGAGTAATTCCTGTTGATCAAAAAAGGTTTGTTCCTTAAATATTAGCTCATTTTGCTAAGATCTAACATCTTATTGCTATTAGGATAATAAATTGTTTTCTGCCCTGTGCCCTTGAGAAAGGGAAAAAAAGGACCTAGATTTCGAAAAGAATACCCATGATGCCTGAAATGATTTATGCCAGACAAGTTCCTAGCTACCCGGCACTCATAAATATTTCAAAAATAACCCTTAATTGGCCAGATACAGTGGCTCAGGCCTGTAATCCTAGTACTCTGGAAGGCCAAGGTAGGTGGATCACTTGAACTCAGGAGTTGAAGACCAGCCAGAACAAGAGCAAGACCCCATCTCCTAAAAGTAGTTGGGCGTTGTGGCGGATGCCTATAGTCCCCGCTACTGGAGAGGCTAAGGCAAGAGGAATACTTGAGTCCAAGAGTTAAAGGTTGCTGTGAGCTGTGACACCACAGCACTCTACCCAGGGCAACAAAGTGAGACTGTCTCAAAAAGAAAACAACCCTTAATTTCATTGCCATCATACTGATGAGACCGCATGCCAACAATGAAGACAGCACAGGTCTGACTGAGAAACAGCAGTGTCCCTTTCAGTGCTGCTCTCGCCTGGCAGCACCAGAACCACAACCTCCTTGTTGAGAAGTTCAATGGACAACTGTCCACCTTCCACTGACCTGACCTGCTGGCATCACAATGCACTGCTAAGTGTTCATCTCATGTAGCTGTGGCTCTGGTTCCTTTTCTAGTTTTCCTTCTATGTCATACCTTCATTCCACAGCTCTACACACCAGGGAGTGGTGTGAAGGGGACCCCTGCAGCTGCTACTTGCCTGGAAATTACAAGCACAGGGTGTCTCGGCCTCAGCACTACTGGCCTCTTAAGGCAAATGACTCTTTGTAATGGGGGCTATTCTGGGCACGGCAGGATGTTTAGCAGCTTCCCCACTTTCTCAGTCCTTTCCTTCCCACTCAGAAAGAACCTTCCAAGGCTCAAATTCCATCAAATTTCTCATGGCCTCCAAACCTCGCTCAGGTGGAGAATCACTGCTCCGGCTAGACTGACAACACCCTATCTCCCTCGCAAGGCAGTGCTTCCTCTTCCCACTCATACAAGGGAGATTGTTGGGCCCTGCCATGTGCCTGAGGCCTAGTGCAACTTCCCGAGCCTAACTAGAAGTAAATCCATCGAGCTACTTCCGCGTAGCAATGACTCAGCAAGGCCTGGCCTGAAACTGCCTCTACCTAGATACAGCCAACGTGGTACCACGCCATTGGCCCAACCCTGTTACCACCCATCACACCACCTCATCCCCCACCTCCTTTCCCCGCCCTTCCCCACGCTCTATATAAGCGGCTGCTTGACTTTTAATAAAGTTGAGTTCCTGCTTCGACAGACTCCCGGCTCCGTGTGTTCCTGTTCGGGCTGTGACGCTCAGCCCCGGGACAGAGTCAGGCTGGCCCTCCTCTCCCCTCTTCTGGACCTGCTGGATAGCCCAGCAGGAGATCACTAGACACCTGGTCTGGACCACCTTCTTTGTCCACTCTCTCCCCATAGTGACCTCAGCCTTTGCATCTTCATCTTCCAAATCCATGCATCTAGAGGCCTCTTGGTCCTCTCTACTTGGCTGACCCTAAGGCAGTGCAAACTCTGTGTGTCCAAGCTGGACAGCTCCCCTTCCCTCCTGCTCACCTTCCCAGTGCTACTCCCTCTGCCCTGCTCCCAGTCGACAGGGAGCACCCCATCCAATCCAGATGCCCAATCCCCAAACTCTGGCCCCACTCTGGAAGCCCACACCTAAGTAACCACCCAGTCCTGTGACCATCTCTTGGGCCCATGACTATGGACCTGGTTGAGGCCCACCTCATCCCAGTGCCTGCATGGCTCCTATGACCTTTGACTTGCCTGCCGTGGCCTCCAGTCTTGCTCCCAACTGCTCTTCCCATGACTGCCTACATAAATCTGCCCTCACTCCCCTGCTTCAAACCCTCCCACAATGCCATCCTGCCTTGCAGATGACATCTACCCTCTAGGCACGGCCCTTCTCTACTTGGCCCCCACCCACCTTTCTGGCTTCATCTCTAAGCCCACCCCTCATGCCTCCCAAACTACACAAAATCCAAACAACTTGCAGGGTCTGGGAGCCACCACACCAATTCATCATCACATCTTGTGCATGTTACTCTTTTCTGCCAGGACATTCCCCTCTGACCACCTTTCTTTTCTTTTTTTTTTTGAGACAGAGTCTCAGTAGAGTACCCTGTCATCACAGCTCACAGCAACCTCAAACTCCTAGGCTCAAGCAATTCTCTTGCCTCAGCCTCCCAAGTAGGTGGGACTACAGGTGCCCACCACATGCCTTGCTATTTTTAGAGACAGGATCTCGCTCTATCTCAGGCTGGTCTTGAATGTCTGAGCTCAGCCGATCCACTTGCCTCAGCCTCCCAGGATGCTAGGATTCCAGGTGTGAGCCACCTCAGCCCTCTTTTTTTTTTTTTTTTAACTTTAGATTAACATGATGGTACAATTAGGTTACAATGTTTGCATTTGTTTGGTAAGGTCCTTATTGTAGCTGTGTCCCACCCCCAGGAGGTGTGCCGTATACTTTTCTTTTTCTTTTTTTTTTTTTTTTTTTTGAGACAGAGTCTCTTTCTGTTGTCCTTGGTAGAGTGGCATGGCATTATACCTCTCAGCAACCTCAAACTCTTGGGCTTGACCAATTCTCTTGCCTTAGCCTCCTGAGTAGCTGAGACTACAGGTACCTGCCACAATGCCCAGCTATTTTTTTCATTTTTAGTAGAGATGGGGTCTCACTCTTGCTCAGGTTGGTCTCCAACTCCTGAGCTCAGGCAACCTGCCCACCTCCACCTCCCAGAGTACTGTGATTACAAGCAGGAGCCACCATGCCCAGACCACTTTTCAACTCAAGCTCAGCTCAAGAATCATCTCCCTTGACCTACCCCACCCCACAATGTGGGCGGAACCTCACCTGCCACCAAGCACCATCAAAGTGTATCTGAAGCTGCACTGTGATGATCTGCTCACCTGGCTGCTTCCCATGAGCCCCCTTCACAGTCGTGCTATACAAAAGGAGGCCTGGCAAGATGAAGGTGCTTGACAAATGTGTGTGCTGAGATCAACTGCTGGATCACTTCAACCACAGGAATGATCTCTCAAGATACCTAAGCATCCCAGCTCCATGACCTCCAATAATGCAGCAACAGGGATGTCTCTGCGGACTCACATGTGGTGCAGGCAGCCCAGGCCAGAGATCAGAGCAGACAATGGGCAAAGGTGCCCTCTGAGGGGAAACTAAGGACAGCTGCCTGCACACTTTTTTGGTAAGATTAAAGAAGACAAACTGGGCAACACTGAAATAATTCTAAATAGCCTTGTTTTCTGTTTTAGGGATTACTCTAGTTGGAGTTTCAATGCAGAGAAATAGATTCTTATTACTGATGCTGGTAACTAAGAAAAGGCTGTGTCACATTATAGAGTTAATGAGACATCCTGCAGTGTGGGATTCTGGAAGCACAAACCTACCACAAGTCTACCATGTGAGCAATAGGGATTCTGGTCCTGAAAGAAATTCTGTTCATCACTCCATGGGCACCTATGACTGTCCAAGGAGGATCCGGCTGGGACAGCTGCAGGCTCGCCTGGACAATGCCCACCAGCTAGGAGGAGAAGGAGCAGGAGGAGGAGGAGAAGATGCTATTTTCTAGCTGGCCTTTGCCCTCGGTCTCTACCTCTAGTTTATGTCCACAAAAAGGACAACCAATGTCTCCAAGATAACATTTTTTTTTTGACACATAGTCTCATTATGTCGCCCTCGGTAGAGTACCATAGCATCACAGCTCACAGCAACCTCAAACTCTTGGGCTTAAGCGATTCTCTTGCCTCAGCCTTCTAAGTAGCTGGGACTATAGGCACCCGCCACAACACCCAGCTATTTTTTGGTTGTAGTTGCCATTGTTGTTTGGCAGGCCCAGGCTGAATTCAAACCCGCCAGCTCCAGTGTATGTGGCTGGCACCCTAGCAGCTGAGCTACAGGCACCGAGCCTGCCTATGATGCTTCTGCCTAGCCATTCAGCCATTCAGTCCTTACCATTACTACTACTGTGGGTCTTAGATGCAAGAGGGATGTCTTCAACTTTTTCCTGGTTGCTAGAACACCTTATACACAGTAGACATCCAAACAATATTGGCTGAAATTAAAGATTCACAATCGAAAAAATTGCCTTTCAACTCTAACCTACCAAAACCTGGCATTCAAAGGACATGAAGTCACAACTGAGAACCAGAGCCTCCCAGGAATTGAGTGGTACTCCCAAGGCACGGAGCGGCACTGAGGCTCGGGCTTTGCTGAGCATAGTCCATCAGTGAGTGCTATGAGAGCTGGTAAAGTTACCACAGCAATAAGCCCAAGGACAGCCTCCAGACCACTACCTGCATGAGATGCCTATGTGCATGTTCATAGGAAGGTAGCGCCCCCTCCCCAATCAGTTCTGTGTCGAAGAGTTCTGTGACCAGAATATTAGCACGGCATGGCATGTCACCATCTGAAAAACACAAGGAAATAGGGTCAGAGGCAGGCAACTGACTAGGAAAAATATTTACAAACAAATATGTGAAAGAAAAGAGGTTAACAGATCATTACATTAAAAGTACATACAGGGCGGTGCCTGTGGCTCAAAGGGGTAGGGTGCCGGCCCCATATGCCAGAGGTGGTGGGTTCAAACCTAGCCCCGGCCAAAAACTGCAAAAAAAAAAAAAAAAAAAAAAGTACATACATAATCTTGGTACTCAGAAGTCTCATGATGTCTGCAACTGAATTTCCAATGGTTAAGCAAAAAAATCCATATATATGTACGTATAGTAAAATACTACAACTGGTAAAGCTAGATTATGAGAATAGGAGTGTTCACTGCACTACTCTGTCAACTTTTCTGTATGTCTAATACTGGAGAGGGAGGAACTTGGAAAAAATGTTAAAAAAAAAAAAAAAACTGTAAAAACCCAAAAAGAAACCAGGTAAAGCCTCAGTGCCCGTAGCACAGTGGTTATAGCACCAGCCACATACACCAAAGTTGGCGGGTTCGAAGCCAACCTGGGCCAGCTAAAACAACAATGACAACTACAACAAAAAACAGCCAGGCGCTGTGGTGGTCGCCTATAGTCCTAAATACTTGGGCGGCTGAGGCAAGAGAATCACTTAAGCCCAAGAGTTTGAGATTGCTGTGAGCTGTGATGTCAGAGCACTCTACCGAGGGCGACATAGTAAGACTCTGTCTCAAAAAAAAAAAAAAAAAAAGAAAAGAAAGAAAAAGAAACCAGGTAAAAATACATATATGGAAATTTTTTCATCCTTATTACCAATTGAAAAGATATACTATATTGACAATTAAACTATTAAATTAGCAAAAATTATTTAAAAAGCCAAATTGAATGCTGGTACTTCTAAAACATCTAGGCTGCACAGAGAGGGAGAGAAAACCAAAGTGAGAGAGAGAGATTGTCTGATGCTCCAGTTATCTGTGGCAGGTATCACCATGAGTTTGGTTATACCCACCAAAATTGAGATCCATGATTTAGAATTTCCTGAGTAAATCCCCTAATGTCCTGCCACCAAACAATCTCCCAGATAACACTTGTTTTAGGATAGAAGTATTTGGGAGGGTTCTTTTTTATTTTAATTTTTTTTTTAAAGATTTTTATTATTTATTTATTTATTTATTTATTTATTTTGCAGTTTTTGGCCGGGGCTGGGTTTGAACCCACCACCTCTGACATATGGGGCCAGCACCCTACTCCTTTGAGCCACAGGAGCTACCTGGAAGGATTCTTTTGTTAACTCTGTTTTTTAAATCCCTATAATGTAATGCTACTTCTACAATTATAATTTCTTTTTTTTTTTTAGAGACAGAGCTTCACCTTGTTGCCCTTGGTAGAGTGCTATGGTGTCACAGCTCACAGCAACCTCCAGCTCTTGGGCTTAGGTGATTCTCTTACCTCAACCTCCTGAGTAGCTGGGACTATAGGCACCCGCCACAACGCCTGGCTATTTTTTGTTGCAGTTTGGCCAGGGCTGGGTTCGAACCCGCCATCCTCGGTATATGGGGCCAGTGCCCTACTCACTAAGCCACAGCCGCCTCCCTACAATTACAATTTTTAATGAGCCAAGGGACAAAATAGACTTCAGGAGGGGCTATTCATCATAGAGAATCAAGTGTAAACACTTTAAATGGCTCATGAATTATAATTTGACAAAGCCCACTTGTCTTGCCTACAGAGGACAAGTCTCACAGATTACTCAAGAGCAAAGAAGCACTAAAGTGACATATAAAGGGTGTAACAGAGAGAGCTCAAGCCTCCAGTACTGAACACTGGGCCTAAATCTTGCTTTCTAGGTCTGAACTCTCCATTCTGACCATCAGTTGTCACATCAGTAAAACAGGCATAATGAGCTGTCTCACATGATAGAGGTTAAGATAACAAAGGTAAAAATGTACCACTCCTATGATATATACTTATGCTCAATGAAGTAGAAAGGAGGTTAAAAGACACTTCTGCCTCCTGGCACAGAGACCATCTGCTGGAGTGTCCTGCCCATCCTCTCTGATATCATACCAAACTCTATCTGGAAGGCAGGTCCAAGACTGAGCCCACCCCACCCCACAAACCTGTGTGTCTGCCTCATTGTATAGCACCACCAGCCACACAGACTAGGAACTAAAAAACATTTACTAGCAACAGGAGAGTGGGGCCCTTGGCTGCCTGTTCCCCACTGTACCCCAGTGTCCAGAACAATGCTTAGCACCGATTACAGTCAATAAACACTAGCTGAAGTCTTGATTTCTCCCGCTGTGTCACTCTACAGGTGAATAATCACCAAGTCCTGCTAATTCTACCTCCTGAATAACCTTTAAGCCAATTATATAATTTAGAATGATTTACTGTCCATTTTGCTTTATCAACATAAAAATAAAACTTTATGATTGATGAGTTTTAACAAATACTTCCTGAGAGCCCGGTGTTTAGCATATGAGTGCCAATGTACAAGGGTGCAGAGGAGACCTGAAAAAGGCAGCTACCCCAGGTGCTTCTTAAGTCTTTGCCAAAGGAATGTAATGGATGAATGAACAAATGCTGCTTCTGGAGTTGGCTGCCATCCACGCCCCAGTGGATAATCCATCTCTGGGGAATAGGCAACAAACTTAAGACACCATTTTTCTCAAAAGACTGAGAAGAGAACTTTGGAGAGAACACACATTTGGGAGAAGAAAACAACACAGGAAGCTTAGAAGAGGTCACTGAGGCCCAGAGAGGGAGTTTCAGGAAGGACTGAGTGGCAGAAGTACCAAAGTGCAGTGGCTTGAGAGGAAAAGCAGAGGGAAGACCATGCAACTTGGCAACGAGGAAGCCACCCACCAAGCTGCAGCACTGGAAGCAAAGTCTCATTTACAAGTGGTTACAGACAAAGCAAGGTTGACAATCTACTCACTAGACAAAGACTACTGAATTGTTTCATGTGTAAGGCCCTGGGCAAATAATGGAATAGAATATTAATACAATCCACATGGTCTGTGACCTCATGATGCCACTGCTGTGTGGGGACTCAGACATCTGATACATAATCATATAATTATTTAATTATTACAGTGGTAAGTGCTACAAAGGAAAATATTAAAGAGACATGAGGGGGCTGGCCTAACCCGGAGTGTGTGTGAACAACCCCACCCAGAGGAAGGCAATGGGTAGAGAGTCACAGAGAAAGGGCTACAGGGCACCACTGCTCTACAGGTCTGTCACCCTGCTGTCAGGACAGATAAATGTTCAAAAATAAATAATGATGTCCACTTTCAGTCATAATGGAGTAAGTGGGTCAGACTTATCATCCCAAAGTTATCAACTAGAAAACTTGGTAACATATATGAAACAAGATTTTCCAGATGTTGAACAAGAGGCAACACATTCCTTCCCCAAGAAAGGAAACAGACCAAGTGAACCCACCACTGCTCTGGCTGCCAGCCAGGAGGCACTTTCTAGGCTGTGGTACAGGGGTAGGAAGTCAACCAGAGCATGGTGGTCCTGCAGGGGTTAAGTAGACAGAAACTAGAGCTCAGGCAAGTGGAGGTGGCTGGAGCTTTCCAGACAGAACCAGAGAGGAAGCGACATAAAGAAAAAAAAAAAAAGCTTAAGAATTCTGCATAGGGGTCCCTACAAGGTTTTTTTTGAGTCAGAGTCTCACTCCATTGCCCAGGCTAGAGTACAGTGGCATCAGCCTAGCTGGCTACAGCCTCAAACTCCTGGTCTCAAGCAATCTTCCTGCCGCAGCCTCCTGAGTAACTGAGACAACAGGCACAAGTCACCACACGCAGTTAATTTTTTGATTTTTTGTGGAGATAGGGTCCCATTATGCTTCTCAGGCTGGTCTCGAACTCCTGGCCTCAAGTGATCCTCCCACCTCCGCTTTCCAAAGTACTGGGATTATAGACATGAGCCACCACGCCTAGCCCCTACTGTTGAACATAATCCCATATATAAAGGTAAGACTCTGTAAAGGTGAGCAGAAGAGGACTGTGAACTACAGAGCTCTTTAGAACATTCAAGTTCTAATGAGCCAGACCAGAGGAACCTTTCTGAGCACCTACAGCCCTTAGCAGAGATCCCAGAAAAGTCACGCTGAAATAGTCTAGCTAAATAGACCTATAGCAGTGGTTCTTAATAGGCAGCAATTTTGTACTTCCACCCAGAGACATCTGGCAATGTCTAGAGACATTTTTGGTTGGCACACATGGTGAGAGGGAGAGGAGTGCTACTGGCATCTACTTGGGTAAAGGCCTAGGATGCTGTTAAACACCCTACAAGATGTAAGACAGCTTCCCACAACAAAGAATTATCAAAATGTCAAAAAGAGTGCCAAAATGTCAATAGTGCTACTGATGGCTCAGCACACATAGCACCAGCAATAGTGCTACTGATGGCACCAGCCACATACACCAAGGCTGGCAGGTTCAAACCTGGCCCCGGCCAAACTGCAACTAAAAAATAGCTGGGCATTGTGGTGGCCACCTGTGGTCCCACCTGCTTGGGAGGCTGAGGCAAGAGAATCGCCGAAGCACAAGAGCTGGAGGTTGCTGTGAGCTGTGATGCTACGGCATAGTACCAAGGGTGACAAAGTAAGATTCTGTCTCTAAAAAAAAAAAAAAAAGAATAAGTAAAACAAAATGCCACGTTTTAAAAACTGTGGTGATACTCATAACCTCACCACAGAAACTTTTTTTGCAAATATCTCAACAGTATTCTCCAAGTATCCGTTACATGAAATTTTAAAGGTCTGAATCAAACTCCTAGATCGATGTTTTTCAACCTTTTTAATCTCACAGCACACTTAAATTATGCTGATCAAAAAAAAAAAAAAAAAGAGTGAAAAAAAGAATATACTTCTTTTGAAAATGATGTGAACTTCTCTTGAAAACAATTTAATTAATGATCTTTAAAGATTTTCACAGCACACCTAAAATCCTCTCATAGCCCACCAGTGTGCCTTGGCACACTGGTTGAAAATCACTGTCCTAGACTATA
Source organism: Loris lydekkerianus (assembly GCA_963574355.1). Lineage (NCBI taxonomy): Eukaryota > Metazoa > Chordata > Mammalia > Primates > Lorisidae > Loris > Loris lydekkerianus. The sequence goes on along the minus strand of CAUYPK010165558.1, from coordinate 2,496 downwards.
AAAGATATTCTGGACACCTTGAGAGACGGTACTATACGGGAAACGGTTCATACTGTGTGTGAGACGGGATGTCAGTACCAAGTAAACCACTTTCTGCTTAGTTTCACTTCTGTCTGATGAAACTTCAGAGAGCTGAGTCACACAAGAATTCCAACTTGCTGGGCAGCGCCTATGGCTCAAGGAGTAGGGCGCCAGCCCCATATGCCAAAGGTGGTGGGTTTGAGCCCAGGCCCAGCCAAAAACTGCAACAACAACAATAAAAAAGAAAAAAGAATTCCAACTTGCTTAAAGCAAAAGGAGGTTTCATTTGTGTCACTGCTATTGTACCTGATGAACTCTGGTTTACTAAGGACTGGCAAGTTTTAGCTAGTAGAGAAATAAACATCAAGAGAAGCAAAGTGCTTACTGTCACGCTTACTATCAGAGCTATCACACATGGTGGCCCTGTTTCTGGGCAATGACCTGGATTTATTCCAGTCCTTTCTGTCTCTCATACAAGACTAAATAAAGCTTTAGACATAGAATGTGTAGCTCTCACCTGGCCCCACGGTCACCTCAGTAGAATGCTTGTTGATAACCTTAATCTTATCACTGAAACCATTTTTCTCTACAATCTTCACAGCAGCATCAGCCATAGGCTTGAAAACCTAGAAATCAGAGCCAAAACCCAAAGAAAAATGAGCAACAATTAATACTCAAGGTTAATGAGATATTCTTTGATTCTGATACTAAGATTTGTAACTTAAATACTTTAGTCTCCAAATGTGTGTCATGAAATAAAATGAAATGCCACATGAAATGAAAGTAAAGTTAGGTTTAGCCTGTGTTCAGGAGGAAGTTCCTGCTATATGCCAGACAATGTGGGGATTCAGGCGAGGCTGAGGCTGCATTACCTAGTTAGGGCAGTAGGTGTCAGTGCTATGCTAAGGGGACACCAAAGACCCAGGAAGGAGATCCCTCACAAAACACACCCAGGACATGTGCTGTGCTCTCTGGAGAAAAGTGAGACGGTGAAACAGTCGTTTCAAAGTCGTTTCAAATCCGCAATGCTGGCAGAACATAGCCTTTTCTTACGGTACAGTCCCCCAGGTGGGACTTATCCATGGAAGACACATTCCAAGACCCCTAGGGTATGCCTGAAACCCTACATATACTACGCTTTTTTGAATTAATAATACTGATGATAAATGTTAATTTATAAATTAGCCCCAGTAAGTGATTAACAATAAATAAAAATAGAACAATTATAACAATATTCAGAACAGCACACAATTCAAAACCAATGAATTATTTCTGGAATTTTTCATATAACATTTTTGATGGGGGGGGGGTAACTGAAATCATGGAAAATGAAACCACAGACAAGGGGGACTACTGCATCTGAGGCCTTTCACAGTATAGACCATCTCACCTTCCCAGCCTCACTCTCCCCTGACCCCATAACCAATGTTTCCAGCTGTGCTCACCTTCACAGTTCACTGGGCAAGCCTGAGCTTTATCTTAGCCCTGCCTGCCAAATCAAACCCAACTTCCCAAGGCAGCACAATCCCCCCTTTCCAGAAGTCTTACATGAACATAAGTCCCTCCAACTCCCAGTTTGCAAACTATCCAGTTTAGATTCCACCACTTCTACCACGTTAGTACATGAAACATATAGATTCACATGTGGCCCCACACAGATGACAAGATTTTCAGTTATTCTAAATCCTTTTCTGTATTTTCCACATTTTCTACCATGAAAACTTTTTTTTTTTTTAACTATTATTAAGGGAGAGATACTATATTCTTTCATAAAGAACACATATATGCTTGTTTAGAAAATATCCAAAATCCACTTCAAATTATTTCTAGGATTTGACTTGACATTTTTGGATGTGGTTTCAGGGCCCCAAAGCCCATTTCTCATCAATCACTTTGCCGCCACCCTTGAAAGTCTCTCAGTCCCACTGCCTTCCAACTGTTCCTCATCTCCTCCCCTGGCCCTGCAGGTTCTCACCACACACAGCCTCCTTCTTCTCAGCCTACCAAAACATTACCAGGAATGGTCACTGAGGTTTACTTCCCAGCATCTATTCTGTGTCCTTCCCTTCCCCTCTAATCAGGTGTAGGGTGTAGTGTGAGGTAACCTTTCTTCACTAAAGGCCAATGATACTTGAAGAAAGGTCTGCTAGAAATTCTTTTTTTTTTTTTTTTTTTTTTTAATTTCAGCTTGGTTGTTCGTTTGAAGTACTTTTTGTTGGTGTTCATTTTGTTTATTCTTTTTTTAGTTGTTCTTCCTCTGGCTATGCTCTGTCCCCTTGCCTTCCCAGTAGCTGGGATTACATGACACCTGCCACAAGGCCCAGCTGTTTTTTGTTACAGTTGTCATTGTTGTTTAGTAGGCCTGGGCCAGGCTCCAACCTGCCAACCGTGGTGTATGTGGCCGGCGCCCTACTCACTGAGCTGTGAGCGCTGAGCCTCAAGGCAACTCTTATTCTTCCAATTTGGGGCAGAGAA